>QJPP01005128.1:0-46483 GCA_003996215.1 Jaltomata sinuosa
TATTCAGTTGCCGATAATCAATACACATGCGCATCGACCCATCCTTCTTCTTCACGAAGAGAACAGGAGCACCCCAAGGTGACACACTAGGTCTAATAAACCCCTTAGCTAACAGATCCAGGAGCTGCTCCTTAAGCTCTCTAAACTCAGCAGGAGCCATACGGTAAGGAGGAATAGAAATGGGCCTAGTGCCCAGCTCTAACTCAATAGAAAAATCAATATCTCTCTCAGGTGGAAGGCCTGGCAGGTCGGTAGGAAACACATCGAGGAAGTCTCTAACCACATGAATAGACTCAGGAGAAGTAGGGTCAGCACTAACATCTCGGACATATGCTAGATAAGCTAAACACCCACGGGAAATCAACTTCCTAGCTCGAAGACAAGAGATGATCCCAGATGGTGCATGGCTAACAGAACCCTGCCACACAACCGGGGATACACCGGGCACGACTATGGTAATGGTCTTGGCATAACAATCCAAAACCACATGGTGAGGGGATAACAAGTCCATGCCCAATATCACATCAAAATCTAGCATATCAAGAATCATCAAATCACCCCAAGTATCTGAATCACCAATAGATAGCATACAAGATCTCACAATCCGATCCACTACTAAAGAATCTCCTATTGGGTCGAAACAGAAATAGGAACTGATAATGGCTCACTAGCCAACCCCAAACAAGGCACAAAGTAGGCAGATACATATGAACAAGTGGATCCAGGATCAAATAAAGCCATAGCAGGCTGATGGCACACAGAAATCGTACCTGTAATCACAGCATCTAAGGCCTCTGCCTCTGGTCTCCTAGGGACAGCGTAAAACTGACGAGGACCTCCACCTGCCCGACCGCCATCCCTACCACCTGCTCTGCCGCGCGGAGCACCACCTCTACCCTGATGACCACCCCCTCTAGCCGGGGACTGAACTACCCGTAAAGGCTCGGCCAACCGAACTGTACCCTGCTGAGGGTAATCTCTCACAAAATGACATATCGCACCACAAGTAAAACAAGCCCCTAACGGCCTACTCAGTCGAGATGAACCAGCAGATCCCGTATGACCACCACGACCTGATGCCCCAGAAACTGTACCCCTCGAAGACTGGCCGCTATAGCCCTGATGGCTGCCCTGACCCTGCTCGAACTGGCCACTACCGCAAGTCTGAAGGGAAGCCTGAACCGGTCGGCTGGACTGACCCTGGTACTGCTGTGGCTGATAACTCCGGCTCCACTGGCCAGGACCTCTACCACCATATTTGGGACCACTATAGACACCCTGATGTTGAGGCCTCTTATCTCTGGACCCCTGATCATGTCGCTGTAAGTCCTCCACAGTGCGGGCATAGTCTACGATAGCCTGAAATGACCGACCATTGGCAATCAATATCTCAGCTGGCTGTCTGATCTCTGGCCTCAAACCCCAAACAAATCTGCGAATCCTATCATCCTCGGTAGGAATGATCATAGCTCCGAATGGTGCTAGCTGATGGAAACGGGTCTCATACTCTGAGATAGTCGTAGATCCCTGCACAAGGTGAGTAAACTGCTCCCTGCGACGCTCCCAATCACTCTGGGGTAGGAAATTGGCCATAAAGGCCTCATAAAACTCAGACCAGGTCAAAGGAGGTGACGACGGTGGTCTACAAGCAACCTGAGCCCTCCACCATAACTTCGCTGGACCCTCCAACTGATAGGTAGTATAACCAACCCCGTGAGTCTCCAACAAACCCAAATGATGCAACATCTTCTCACAGGTAGTAATAAAGTCATGTGGATCCTGTCCAGAGGTACCAGCAAACCTCGAAGGTGCTAACCTCAAAAACCTACCCAACGCCTTCTGCTCCGACTCTGTCATAACTGGGCGAGGAGCAAGAGGCTGTGCAACAGATGGAACCGGAATGACCTCTGCACGGGGAGCCATAGTAGCCGGCTGTGCTCCTGAGCTCTGTGCACCCAGGGCTGCCCCCTGAGAGGATGGCTGCGCTACCTCAGAAGGCCGCTCTCCAATCACACCCAAAAGCTGTAATAGTAATCCCCGAATATCTGGAGACTGAGCTGCGGCTGGAGCTGGCGCAGAAGTGGGAACTGGAGCTGGAAATGGAGCTGGCGCTGGAGCTGGCGCTGGAGCTGGCGCTGGAGCTGGTGCTGGAGCTGGTGGTACCTGGGCTGCCCCCTGATCCACATGCTTCTCGGGCTCTATCTCCACCCTAGCAGCTCTAGCAGGTGCCACTGATCGAGGGCGTCCTCGACCCTTAGCTGGAGTGGGAGGCTCGTCTCCGCGTGATGCCGATGATCTCGTACGAACCATCTGCGGAAGAATGAAGTTGAATAAATGAGATCTCCAGAAACTTCAAGGGTAGTACGCACGACACAGAAGCAATGAAAGAGTCGAATCTCCTAAAATGCCTCTGTAGCCTCCCAAAGATTGAGTACGGACGTCTCCGCCCCGATCCGCAGGACTCTACTAGACATAGGCTCCTATACCGATGACACCGGTGAACCTAAAGCTCTGATACCAAGTTGTCACGACCCAATTTCTCGGTCATGATGGCACCTACAACCCCCGGTAGGTGAACCAATCCCCGTAGCCCAGAAAGTTAATAATGGGCTACTATCTAACAAATAAGAGAACAAGATGAAGAGAACAGATAAAAGGACTATAAATACATACATATGCGGAAACTAAACTAAACCCCAAGACCTGGTATCATAGTATAGAGCCAAACTACATACATGGAGTGCAAATAAACCAAACCTATATATACAGATGTCTCTGAATGGTAATAGAGTACATGAAGCAAAAGATAAACTAAAGCTAACCTCCGATCGCCAAGAGCTCACCCTCAGTCTGAAGTAGTCCCGAACAGATCTCCAAGCACGAATCACAACGATCTATCAGCGATGGCCCATGCTAGGATCTGCACCCAAAGATGCAGGGGGTAGGGGTGAGCACCAAATGCGAAGCATAAGGTACCCAGTAGGTATCATAGGCCGACTGGGCACATATAAGATAAAAGCGCAGTAATAGACAGAATAGAAGCAAGTAGTCACAGAGATCAACGAAAGGTACACAGGAACTAGCCCAGAGGGAAATCAACAAAACCACATGTGAGGCTAGTAAGCAGAATATACACACCATAGGCACAGGTGAAAGTAAGAAACAACGCACCTGGGGTCCTTGCAACAACAATGTATACAAAATAAGTTTACGAAATGGACGGTATACCGGTAACCTCAAGTGTAAGAAGAAGAGAGAAAGAGTAATGATAGGCATGCTCAGAGACATGAATCAAGTCCAACTAATCATATCAATCTCACACCAAGCAACTAACAGTCTAGCAGTAACCAATTTCATAATTAACCGTAACAGGGAATAATTCTACAAGTAAATAGAAAGAGTCTACCTACAGTCCCTCGGCCGCCCATACAACCAAGGAACACAAACAAGTGAAAACAAACCCTCCGGCATCCCATACTACCGGAGCGTACAATCAGCAAACAACAAACAAGGGTAGAGCCTCGAACCATGAATGATATGATGCATGAAGGTCTCAAGTGCCATGGTATCTCTGTATGTACCTCCTCCGGCACCGATCCGGCCCAGCAGGTAGGTTCCATGGAAGGACACTGCCCGTATACCTCTACTCCACCATATACCCCTCCTCCGGCACACGCAGCCCGTAGCCCCTAGCCCGGATGGCAAGGTCCATGGAGGTCCCAGACCCCATACTAAAACTCAGTATCAGAATAGAGACCCAGTCTCGAATATGCAATGCCCAGACCCTGTCCAGGACTAAAGTAGTAGGAAAATATCTCAAAAACCCCTCCAAGGGTGCCCGGGCATAACCGGGTCTAAACAGTAAAAAGTCATCTCAGGTGCTCGGTCCGACCGAGGCTAAAAATCATCTCAAGTAATAAGAAAACTCAACTAGCACTTCGGCCCGGCCGAGTCTAGCGTTAATCGTAAAACTGATGATTTTAAGCATAATTTTACTTTCTTGCCCAAAAATATCCACAAGTTAAATCAAACCATTTCCAAATTATTTCCATCAAAAAGGGCCCCCCGGGCCATGCAAGGTTTAGAAAATGGTGCCAGTAGGCCCGAAGCCAAAACCACGGTAAAACATGGATAAAACCTCTTTATATGCATGGAAATGGTATGATCACACACAATAGCTACCCCGCAGCTCACAATCAACCTATCGACCCTGCACAGGCCCACAGCTACTTAGCAAGCATAACCAGCCTAGAAGGATATTTCTATGCCCGGGACTCGCGGACATTCCCAAAATCTCACCTTCTATATTCCAGAGTCAACAAGGCCTCACAGGACCACAAGGGTAAATAAAATATATCGGCAAATACTACAAGCAACGGAGGAATAAAAGTAGGCGGATATGAATAAAGCGGTCGAGGTCTGTGGTACCAACCTAATAAACCAACCCAAGGATGCCCATTAATACAATTTTATTCTATATATGCGGAGTCTAGGAAAAATAAACCGTAACCTACCTGTCGTCCGACGACAAGCTGCTAGAACAATGATGTCCAAGCTTGAACCACTCCGAGCAAATCCAAAACTAAATCGGAATCGGATTTGGGATGGAATAACTTGACGTAGATAATTAATTCTCCTTTTAATTCCACGTGCAGATATGCACCTCTCTGCCTAAATATCTATATACTGTATAGATATGTAGAGCAAAAGGAATTAAATTGTTTGCTGAAGTTTATCTATCTTAATGGCATTTCTAATGTTTAAGAACAATTGATAAATATGCTGCCAACTCCAAATGCCACGATTCCCTGTTAGAGTTTGCTGGCCCCTCCCTCCACCTACACGTGGAGTGGAGGTGGCAATTACAAGGCCACAAAGCAAAATTCTTATCCCGTTATTTATATACTCGGGTATTGAATAAGTTTGTGGTAAAATAAATATAATATTTTAAATATACCATAATTCATAGAAAACTATTTCGAATAAAACCTACTATATTATAATAATAATTTTCAACATAACTAAATTTACTATCTCCGTTAAAATATTACAATGTATAAAAACCTTATAAAATAAATACATATATCATTATATCGTAACAAAAATATTTTTCATAAACCTTTAAAATATTTTTAAAAGGTAATAATAATATAATTTTTACCAAATTCAACTTTTAAATAAAATATTTTCAAATACACGCACGATGCTAATAAAATTCTTAAGCTTAGGCTCGTAATTCACCAACGCACGATTTTGATACTCAAGAATTCTCTCGGAATCCTCCCTTATGTTTTATCACTGTTTCAGAACTGAAATGGCGTTTTAAAATGTGAAGTTGAGGCTTAAATCGAGTTTAACCCGACCCGGTTCGCGACCCGGTTTGCAACCCATTTTCTGCCAGATAGTCCGCGGTAAAACAGTCATAACGTTTTACTCCGAGATCAGTTGGACGTGAGGTTTTATGCGTTGGAAACTAGACTCGTAGACCTTCGATTTGGTATTTTGGGGGACTTCTAACTCTTTATATATTGGGAGAAAAGCCCAGAGACATTTTACCCAAAGTTCAGGAAATTTGTTAAAGAACTTACGATAACTTTTGTCGATTTGCTTGACTTCAAAACTTATACGTGGAAATGACCGGAAGGGTCATTACAGAGAAAGAGAATGTGACTCATCTGTGAGTTGTTCTGCAAGCTCTCAATGATCGCCAGCTATTCTCTAGGTTCAGCAAATGTGAATTCTGGTTACCGTCTGTCGCTTTCCTTGGTCATGTGGTATCCAGCGAAGGGATCCGAGTAAATTCTCAAAAAATTGAGGCAGTAAAGCACTATCCCAGACCCACCTCTCTGACTGATATAAGAATTTTATTGGGTTTGGCCGGTTACTACAAGAGGTTTATTAAAGGATTTTCATCCATAGCTGCCCCATTAACCAAGTTGACTATGAAAAAGGTCAAGTTTTAGTTGTCAGATGAGTGTGAGAAAAGCTTCTTAGAACTGAAGACCAGGTTGACTATATCTCCCGTCTTGACTCTACCAGAGGGTTCAGACGGTTATGTGGTTTATTGTGATGCATCAAGGGTCAGCCTAGGTTGCGTCTTGATGCAACAGGGTAAGGTCATATCTTATGCTTCCAGACAGCTTAAGGTCCATGACAAAAACTACCCAACTCATGACCTCGAACTTACAGCTGTTGTGTTTTCCCTAAAGATTTGGAGACACTACTTGTATGGTGTTCATGTTGATGTGTTCATAGATCATAAGAGCCTCTAGTATATCTTCACCCAGAAAGAGTTCAATCTTTGACAAAGAAGATGGCTTGAGTTCCTCAAAGACTGTGATATGAATATGCTCTACCTTCCGAGTAAGGCCAATATAGTGGCTGATTCCCTCAGCAGACTGTCCATGGGTAGTGTGTCACATGTTGAGGAAGAGAGGAAAGAATTAGCCAGGGATGTTTATAGGCTTGCTCGCTTAGGACTTTGCCTCATAGACATGCCATATGGTGGTGTGATAGTCCAGAATGGGTCAGAATCTTTATTTGTAGCGGAGGTTAAAGGGAAACACGACAGTGATCCCATATTACTTTAGTTGAAAGGTGCAGTTCATCAGCATAGAGTAGAGGTTTTCTCCCATAGGGGAGATGGCGTGGTTTGCTACAGGGTCATTTATGTGTTCCTAATGTGGGTGAGTTGAGGCAGCAGATCCTTACAGAAGCCCATAATTCTAGATATTCCATTTATCTGGGTTCCACTAAGATGTATCGTAATCTATGGGAATTATACTATGGAACAACATGAAGAGGGACATCACAAAAAATTTTTGGCTAAGTGCCCCAATTATCAACAGGTTAATGTAGAACATCAGAAACTAGGAGGTGTGACTCAGGAGATTAGCATTCCTACTTGGAAGTGGGAAGTGGTCAACATGGATTTAATTACAAGTTTACCTCATACTCGTAAACAATACAACTCTATTTTGGTGATAGCGGACAGAGTCACTAAGTCAGCTCACTTATTGGTGGTCAAGACTATAGATTCAACAGAGGACTATGCTAGAATCTACATCAGCGAGATAGTCAGGTTACATGGGGTCCCCTTGTCTATCATCTCAAATAGAGGTCCTCAGTTTACCTCTCTTTTCTGGAGATCATTTCATAAAGATCTTGGTACTCAGGTGAATCTCAATACAACATTTCATCCGCAGATGGATGGTCAGACAGAGTTTACCATTTAGACCTTAGAAGACATGTTGAGAGCTTGCGTGATCGATTTCAAGGGTAGTTGGGATGATCATCTACCTCTCATAGAGTTCACCTATAATAACAACTTCCATTCTAGTATTCAGATGGTATCATATGAGGCACTTTATTGGCGTAGATACAGGTCACTGGTTTGTTGGTTCAAAGTAGGTGAAGCAATCTTGATTGGGCCAGATTCAGTTCATGAGACTATTGAGAAAGTTTAGCTCATCATATATATACTAAAGACAGCTCATAGTCATCAGAAGTCCTATGCAGATGTGAGGAGAAGGGACTTAGAGTTCGAAATCGATGATTTGGTCTTCCTAAAAGTGTCACCCACGAAGGGGGTGATGAGGTTTGGCAAGAAAGGGAAGCTCTATCCCAGATATATAGGTCCTTACAGAATCCTGAAAAGGGTTGGTAGTATGGCTTATGAGTTAGAGTTTCCATTAGAACTAGCAGCAGTTCATCCCGTCTTTCACATTTCCTTATTGAAGAAGTGGGTGGGAGATTCGGCTTTGATTATGACTTTAGAGAGTGTGTATGTGAAGGATAGCCTTACCTATGAGGAAGTTCCAGTTGAGATTCTGGACCGTTAGGTTCATAGGTTGAGAAATAAGGAAGTCGCTTCGGTGAAGGTTTTGTGAAGGAATCAGTCAGTTGAGGGAGCTACTTGGGAAGAAGAATCATCCATGATGGCCAAGTACCCTCACCATTTCCCTTCCAACTCAGTTTCATCTTGAGGTAATAGTTCCTCTCCAGTTCCTCAGTTTACTCCTATGTATTTCAGTCCCCGAATCATGTTCCCTCAGCTATTCCTGCATTTAACCATATTTGCATGTCCAGGGAACTCAGTTCAGTTAGATATCCGTTTCTAGTACTCAGTTGGTAGGGATTGCAGCTCTTTCCCTCCAAACTCATCTTGTCTAGTCTTTTCCAGGAACTACAGTTAAGATCACGGACCGTAGTATGGAACCACGGTCCATTTTCTCAATCATAAATCCTATTTCCAGTAGACCTCTAATTCAGGTCGTAGAAAATACTAGAGAGATCACGGGCTGTAGTATAGGACCAAGGGCCATCATTTGACTCGTGGATCAAAAGATTATAGAAATACCAATTCCATTACTCAAAACCGCGAATGGGATCACGGACTGTAGTTTAGAACCATGGTCCTTCCTGTCACTCATGGTTCCCCTTTATTAGAGGACCATCATTTCAAACCCAAAAACCATGAGTCAGACTACAGACCGTACTTCAAAAAACCGGTCCGTCCTTTGACTCGTGGAATCCTCAGACAAGACTAAAGTCCCAGGAACCACGAGACACATGACGAACCATCATTTAGGAGTACGATCCATCATGTGGAGTCATAGTTCCCACGATCCATCATGTGGAGTCATAGTTCCCTCCGATCAAAGAACCCCCAACACTCCAAAATAGGAACACAACTCAGTTGATGGTCCATCATCCAGGACTACAGTCCATCAATCAAGCTGTGATCCCTGAGACGCAATTTTCAGCAGATTTCTTTTAAATTTCCTAGAAGTATTCTGGACTTTTCCTACCTCTTTTAATGCCTAGGCTACATCTTTTTCGTTATTCTAAGCCTAATTAATTAGACAAAAAACTACCTAAATCACATATTCTCCTAAGAACACCAGAACTTAGAAAGAAAAGGAGAAAAGAGGTGACATGTTTTCTCAAGAACAAGCAGAAGGTTCCTTCAAGTTCAGCCCCAAAATCCAAAGGATTTCTCCGTAGTTTATTCAACAGGTATGTGGGATTTCACTAGTGGGTTCCTTTCACCCATTAGGTCCCTAGAATTCAGTTAGTTCTTCAGTTTCTCCGTGTTATATTGAGACCTAGGTTTCCTAAATCTTAATGATTCATTGTAATTTAGCTGCTATAGTTTTCATGGTATTAATTACATATCTCTTGGAGCATTTGTATAGTTTCATGTATAGAACTCAGAAACCCTAGCTTGTGTTAAATATTAGTATTTCATAAATTATACTTGCTAGGCAACTTAGACAGACAATCATGCTTCAGAATTCGAATGCCATATTCAGTATTTGTATGTTGCATTCTCAGAAAATCATCAGTATTTGAGCTATCCAGTATTTCAGCTTGCATTCTATTATTTACATTTGGTTGGGAGTAGACTTAGTACCGAGCGGACGAGGGGATAAAGGCTTAGCCGTCAGATTAGGCTGAGACCTTTAGTAGCAGTCCCCAAGTCCCAAAACTAAGACGCCACCATAGGTCAGAAAGGGGTCAGCTATCAAATTAGGTTGGTCACCTTTGTCCCTTCTGGACATCAGTTTTGTGGACCCACGTCAGACTTATTTGTACCCCTGGCAAGGTATGAATACCCATCCATCCAGGGTTACAAGTTGGCCCCATAGTAAGCTCAGCTTGGAGTATGTCAGTTAATAGTAACTCTAACAGTCAGATTCATATTGCATTGACCATGTACTCAGTATCTCTTTTAGTATTCAGTTCAGTATATCATATGCATGTTAGTACTTGTTCATTGTATCCATCTTATCTTTCATTTTATGCTTCAGTGTATATATATATTTCCATGTTCAGTTATTATGTTGTTCAACTTAGACCATATCTCGCATGCTCAGTACATTTAAAGTACTGACGCATACTTTTGTGCTACATAATTTTATGATGAAGGTTTAGACGCTCAACATCCAGACCGCGCTTTATTCAACTTCTAGTCCACACTCAGCAGCCTCACTGGTGAGTGCTTATAGTTTGAGGACGATAGACATGCTTTACTTTTCAGTCATTACTTTTCAGTTTTAGATTATTAAATTTAGCTGGGGGCATGTCCCAGCAACTCATATCAGATAGAGGCTTTTAGAAATAGACTAGAACAGCTTGAGTTGTTAGTGTTGTTTTCAGTCATCACTATACTCTTTACATATTTTATATTCAGACATGTTTTCGGCTTTTCCCACTTTAAATATTAAAACTTTTTTCAGCTTCCGCATAGTGTATGTTCTTAACTTGAAATTGTTTAGATATGCTAGGCCATGGGTTAGCTTGGGGTCACTTGTGACACTAAGCACTGTGTTACGTCTAGGGGGTAGCCTCGGGGCATGAAATTACCAATCCATTTCAAGATTCTGCAAGGACCTACATATCTGGGACTGAGCTTCCCTTTCTTGCCAAACCTCATCACCCCATTCATGGGTGACACTTTAAGGAAGACTCAATCATTTATTTCAAACACTAAGTCCCTTCTCCTCACATCTGCATAGGACTTCTGACGACTCTGAGCTGTCGTTAGTCTTTCTCTAATGAGCTGAACTTTATCCATAGCCTCATGAACCAAATCTAGCTCGATCATGGCTACTTCACCTACTTCGAACCAACTAACTGGTCACCTACACCTACGCCCATAAAGTGCCTCATATGAGGCCATTTGAATATTGGAATGGAAACTGTTATTATAGGCAAACTCTATGAAAGGTAGTTGATCATCCCAACTACCCTTGAAACCAATCATGCAAGCTCTCAACATGTCCTCTAATGTTTGAATGGTACGTTCTGTCTGACCATCCATCTGTGGGTGAAATGTTGTACTTAGATTCACCTGAGTACCAAGACCTTTCTGAAATGATCTCCAGAAATAAGATGTAAATTGAGGACCCCTATCTGAGATGATAGACAAGGGAACCCCATGCATCTTGACTACCTCACTGATGTAGATTCTGGCATAGTCCTCCACTGAATTCATAGTCTTGACAGCCAAGAAGTGAGCTAACTTAGTAACTTTGTCCACTATAACCCAAATAGAGTCATGTTGTCTACGAGTATGAGGTAAACCCATAATGAAGTCCATGTTGATCACCTCCCACTTCCAAGTAGGAATGCTAATATCTTGAGTCACACCTCCTAGATTCTGATGTTCTACTTTCACCTGCTAATAGTTAGGACACTTAGCCACCAAACTTGCAATGTCCCTCTTCATGCCGTTCCACCAATAGACTTCCCATAGATCACGATACATCTTAGTGGCACCGAGATGAATAGAATACTTGGAATTATGGGCTTCTGTAAGGATCTGCTGCCTCAACTCACCCATTTTAGGTACACATAAATTACCCCAGTAGCGAAGCACACCATCTTCCCCTTGGGAGAAAACCTCAACTCCCTGCTGATGAACTACCCCCTTTAGCTGATGTAATATGGGATCACTATCTTGTTTCTCTTTGACCTCGGCTACCAATGAAAGTTTTGACCCATTCTAGACTATCACACCACCATCTGTCGTGTACATAAGGCAAACTCCTAAATGAGAAAGCCTGCAAACATCTCTGGATAATTCTTTCTTCTCTTCCTCAACATGTGACTCACTACCCATGGACAATATACTAAGGGAATCAGCCACCATATTGGACTTACTCGGATGGTAAAGCACATCCATATCATAGTCTTTGAGGAACTCAAGCCACCTTCTCTGATGAAGATTCAACTCTTTCTTGGTTAACACATACTGGAGGTTTTTATGATCTGTGAACACATTAATATGAACACCATACAAGTAGTGTCTCCAAATCTTTAGGGCAACCACAACAGCCGGAAGATCAAGGTCATGAGTCAGGTAGTTCTTCTAATAAATCTTAAGCTGCCTGGATGCATAAGCTATGACCTTACCATGTTGCATCAAGACACAACCCAGGACGACCATGGATGCATCGCAATAAACTACATAGCCGTATGAACCCTCTGGTAGAGTCAAAACGAGAGCTGTAATCAGCCTCATCTTCAACTCCAGGAAACTATTCTCACATTTGTCTAACCACTGAAACTTGACCTTCTTCTGAGTCAACCTAGTCAATGCGCAACCATAGAGGAAAATCCTTCAACAAACCTCCGATAATAACTAGCCAAACCCAAGAAACTTCTGATGTCTGTCGGAGAGGTGGGTCTGGGCCAGTGCTTTACTGCCTTAATTTTCTGAGAGTCAACTCAGATCCCTTCGCTAGATACCACATGACCAAGGAAAATAACTGATTCTAACCAGAATTCCCTCTTACTGAACTTGGCGAATAAGTCTCGATCTTTGAGAGTCTAAAGAACAACCCTCAGATGATTCACATGCTCCTTCTCATTTAGAGAATAAACAAGGATATCATCTATGAAGACAATGATGAACACGTCCAAATAATGTTTGAACACCCTGTTCATTAAGTCCATGAAAGCTGCAGGAGCATTTGTTAGTCCAAAATACATAACTACAAATTCATAGTGACCATACCGAGTCTTGAAGACTGTCTTCGGGGTGTCCCAATCTCTGACTCTGAGCTGATGATAGACGGATCTGAGGTCTATCTTAAAGAAGCAACTAGCACCCTAAAGCTGGTCTAACAAGTCGTCAATCCTGGGGATGGGATATTTATTCTTGATTGTGACTTTGTTCAACTGACGGTACTCGATGCACATCCGAAGAGAGTAATCTTTCTTACGCATGAAAAACACAGGAGCACCCCATGGAGAGATGCTGGGTCTGATGAAGCCCTTATCTAGAAGGTATTTCAACTATTATTTTAATTCCTTAAGCTCAATTGTAGCCATTTTGTAAGGAGGAATTGAAATAGGTTGGGTATCTGGAAGGAGATCTATTCCGAAGTCAATTTCCCTTTAAGGAGGAACTCTAGGAAGATCTTCTGGGAACACTTCTAGGAATTCGTTCACCACTGATATTGACTCAAGAGTTGGGGTTTCAAAGTTCGAATCCTTAAACCAAAAAATATGGTAGATATATCCTTTGGAAATTATTTTTTTGGCCTTAAGGTAGGAGATGAATCGATCTACCGGCACTAAGGTACTACCCTTCCATTATAACACCGTCTCATTTGGAATCTGAAACCAAATGATCCTAGTTTCACAATCAACTTAGGCATAACATAAATGTAGCAAATCCATGCCTAGAATAATATCGGAGTCAATCATTTCAAACTCTACAAGATCATCTGAGGTGACTTTTTAGGAAAGTGTGATAGGGAAATTTTTGTATACCCGTATAGCTATAACTGGATCACTAACTGGAGTAGAGACTGAGAAGGGTTCTGGGAGGATTTCTGGACTAACACCAACATTTACTGCTATTTAAGGACTTACAAAGGAATGTGTAGCCCCTGGGTCTAACAATGCATAAACATCGAAATGGAAGACTTGTAAAGTACCCGTGACCACATTGAGAGAATCCTCCTAGTCCTGTCGAGTCTGAAGGGCATGCAACCTTTTTTGGGACTGACCACCACCTGTACTAGACGAGGCAGCCTGCTGAGTGGGGCGACCCGCTGGAGCTGCTGTAGAACTGGCTTGATTCTGCGAGCGAACATCCTTGCCCTTTTGAGAAGCTGCTGGACAATCCCTCATCCTATGGCCTGGCTTGCCACATCCAAAACAATTTCCACTACCTTCTATACACTCACCCTAGTGGTTTATACCATACTTCTTGCAAACTGGACGAATGCTCCCACTAGTAACTATACCTTGGGACATAGAGCTTGGTGCTCTACCTCGTCGATCCTGTCTGAACATAGGCACAGGGCCACTATAAGAAGATGGGGCTGGAGCTGAAGATTTCTGACAGAACCGATCTGGCCTCTGCTAAGAATAGCTAAAGTTACCTTTTCTAGCTCTCTTAATGTCTCCTCCCCTCTCTTTGGTTTTCTCTTCCTCTATCTACTGAGCATAGGTCACCAACTTAGAAAATTCCATATCCTTAACCAACATAGCAGTCTTGCACTCCTTGACCATATAATCTGACACACTAGACACAAACTTACTCATACGGGCCCTGGAGTCAGTTACCATTGCCAGAGCATACTTAGCTAACTGAATAAACTTGAGTGCGTACTCCTTCACACTCATATCATTCTGCCTCAAGTTCATGAATTAATGGACCTTGGCTTACTTGAGCTCAAGTTGGAAGAACCTATCCAAAAATGCCGCCTTTAACTGGTTCGAATCCACTGGACCTGCATTAGCACAATAGGACTCCTTCCACTGCTGATACCAAGTATAAGCCACTCCCTTCAACTGATAGGTTGCTAAATCTGCACCCTCGATCAGGGTGACACCCATAATATCTGTCACCTTCTCAATGACATATAGAAACTCTTGTGGATCCTCTTTTGATTTGGACCCATGAAACACTGGAGGGTTCATTTGAGTGAAGTCTTGAATCCTTGCTGCAACAGTGTTAGTCCAGGGTGGAGCTGGTGCCACAGCTGATTGAACTGAGCGGTCATGGCCTGAACAAGCACCTGAAAAGTGGCCCTGAATTCAACATGAGTGACTTGCTTATTTAGAGGGTCTGCTGGAGCTGCTGGTGCTGGATGATTCGTGGCATTGGCTGTTCTAGGAGGCATTTTCTATAATGTGAAGAGCATAAGTTAGAAGGAGATTAAATAAAGGTCATACTCTATAGAACGAGTGATGAACACTCAAATCGTTCTCTCAAAAGTAGGAGGTCACGAGAATCGTGCAACAAAATAAAATTTATAATCCCAATGAGTGTCGGGGTCGTACCCAAGAGATTTGGGTAGCTAAATAGAGATTGTAATGAATTGAGTTCAAGGTGAGAGTAATTGCCAAAAACAACAAGTAAAAGGATGGGGGAATTGGGAATGTTGTCACTAATATCGCAATTCAATTTAAAAAGCAATAAACTAAAGCGGGTGTACCAAGTTGACTAGATGACTAGGGATGCATATCCAATGGGGCTTTTGTTATGGGATAGGGTGATTATCAATTCATACCTATTCTGGCTTAATGACATGAACAACATTGGTCATGGGTAAGATTTGCTTATCTCTCGATCAACAATCTTATATCCGATGATCTTGGTAAGAGCATCATGGGTTTGATCAATAAACAACCAATCTAGCTTGGGGAGGTCACACTATCTCTAGCTTAGAAACTTTAATGGGAGAATCCAATGATAAGAGGTATCTCTAGCCTCAAATCTGAGTGGAATACCAAGTTCCCACTAGTAATTTCACATCCGAAACTATGAAATCCTTTCTCAAGCAATCACATAGTCAAGTAATGAAAATTAATGTTTGCAACCATCAATTTTAGGATTAAAACTCATTACTAGACCCATGTCAATTAAATGATTATAAGCAAGAATAAATAACACCCGCACCTATTTCTTAAGCACCCATCATCAATACACCCCTAGACAAGAGAATTTAGCCACTCATAGTAAGAGAGAATGAGATACCAACTGGGTAATTCAAAATGCCTTCCATTAGAGCTGAATCTCAAGTTCTAGATTAAATTTGAGCACAAAAGTGTTAACCAAGAGAATTAGATTGAAACCCTCTTCTCAATGGAGGTGAAAAACTTAGTCTCTAAGCTAAAAACTCTTCAAAATATTCTGAATGATACAAGTTATTTACAATTGTGTTTGAATAGGCCTTTTATAGTTTTCCAAAATATCACTAGAAATTAGGACAAAAATGCCCTTCGAGAGGTGTGCAGCGCGACTTACGGTTCGCACGTTGTGATATGCGCATCGCACATTGCCTCCGATTGAACCAGTGACTTCAGCTAGAATTATCAGCTCCGTGTGAAGAGGGTGTGGTTCGCACCTCAGGATGTGCATGTTGCACAACAACCGCACCCCTTGACAAACCCTTTAGTGATTTTTGCAGCTTATGCGGAAGAGGTGCGGTTCGCACCTTGGCCTGTGCATGTCGCACGACCACCGCATCTCCGGTCAGAATCTTCGGCCTTTCTGAACACTTCACACTTCACTTCTTTTGAGTACTTTTTGGGTCCATTTCCTTGTTTATCATCATCTATTAAAAGTACCTGCATAGACATTAATAAAGTCCATAAGAACCTCTAAATCTATTCAAAACATATCAATAATTCATGGATATAGGCTTAATAAATTGGTAGATTACCGACTTATCAAACCCCCAAACTTGAACTATTTCTTGTCCTCAAGCAAGATACTTACAAGTCAAGGAATGAATTATGCTCTAGGCTCAATCAAGGCACAAAAGACTACTCTACACTAAAAATTAAGAAAAAGAATAAATGAAAGGCTCAAACAAACGACTCAACTACTATGCTCATCTCAATTTGGACCACCACAAATTCAAGGCAATTGATCAATTTAAAACCTTTTCCAAAAGGACATCTTTCCTCATTCAAAATAAAGGCAATTTTTCCATTCAAAGCAAGACATTTTTAAGTTTCTCAAGTCATTGGCATGGACCGTCAAGGTTTGCCTCGAGATTCGCCATACAACTTGTCTCATTCATTCCCCTCAATTGAAATAGAGACTTCATGTTTCAATTCGAGTGCATGATGCCACTCACCACAAGAGAGAATCCCACTCACTATAATTCAATTCACAAAACACGGGATTATAGGAGAATCAAGAAGACTCTCACTCTCTCAAGGAAGTTCACGTGCATATGCATCGAACCATAGGCTTGCCCTTCATGTATATCACAACTAATGTAGGGTAGCCAAGCTCAGAATCACCAAGGACTTGCGAGTTACGATGTTAGCTAGGGATAAGGTGAGGATATCATTTGGATCAAGTGACTACACCTCCCTAATGCTCTTTGTTCTCATTTTGAACACCGCTCACAATTTTTAATTTCAACTTCACCTTATTCCTCCTTAACACAACCCAAGATTTCTCCGTTTTACTCATGATCATTCAAACTCGTTATACCACCTTCACTTGGTAGCACCTATTTTTGCTTTTAATTTGCTCATTGGATTGGTCTTTTGGAGCAATTTTCAATTCGAAATTAAGGTGCTACCTTGCACTTGAAGTGCACTTCCTTTCTTCTCCTCCTTTGATCACATGCAACCCCAAACTTAGGCATTTGCCTATGTTATCTTTCATTTCCTCCCAAAACTTAGGCTTTTAGCCTACTTTTCATTTTCAAGCAATTAGGGAGGATGGGTGCCAAAATAGAGGTTCCAAAAAGGTAAAGGTGTTACAAGGTGCATAAGAATGGTAATAAGCTCGAAAGGGGTTTACTAGGATTTGATGTCACGGAAAGTCATTTTGGTGAAGTGGCTATCAAAAAGGGCCTAGGGTCATCTTCCAAGTTCTGTCACACCTATAATTTTGACTTGAATCACATTCAGGGCAAGTTCTAGATGACACTTATGCACAAGAATCAAGGTAAAGCCTCACCACACAAGGCATCATGCCACAAGACCTCTTTCATTAGTCTCACAATTAATTGGGGCAAATGATTTTTGACAAGCTATTTCGAGTTCATTACACACTCGTTTGTGAGTCAATCAAGCCAAAGCAAGAGTGTGCAAGTCATGACAAGAGAATGATTTTCCTCAAAAATTCATTTCCCTTCTTCCTTTTATTTTCAAAACAATTTGCCACAAGAAATTTTTCAGTGGGCCCATTTTGAAACAAGCAACTACAGACTCAATTCTAAACTAAAACTTGGCATTTTCCCTTAAGAAAGTCACCTCTTAATCTATCATAGGGAAACACCAACCCGTTTCGACACACAAAAACAAAAGAGAAGAAAAAGAAAATAATCAAAACTCTTAGTCCTTGGGAAAGAATCATGGTATTAAGAAAACCCTCGGAGTTTATTTCTAAACTACTATTAACAAGGTGAAATCTGAATTGCGTGCTCGTGATTCATTTTAAAACAAGCCTCGACGTAGGCTTTTAGCGCATTTGCAAAGCATGGGTAGTAAGACAATGGAGCATGTAAGACCAACCTGGCAACACAATCTTAATCAACAAAATTCAAGCCCGGGAAGGGAAAAAATAAGCTCAAAACAAAACATAAAAACAAAATGAAATCTAAAGGCCCAGCAAGGGCAATAAATATCACAATTATCCAAATATATCCGACAAGGGCCAAATAATCTAGCAGAATAGAATGTCAATAAGGCCCAACAAGGGCAATAAAATTTCTCAAGCCCACTCACGGGCGCAAACACAAGCAAGTAAAGCCACCCCCTCCCCATAAAAGGAGCATTACCCTCAATGCTAATAGTGCAATGGGAAGAGGGTGGAACTCACTGAAGGACTAAGCCTCATCATCATCATCATTAGCAACTATCTCCTCATTTGCATACATCTCACTCACATTATCATCTGACTCTTGATCATCATGACCAGACAACACTTCAACCTCATAAGCTGCAAACAAGTTATCTAATGGTCCCGGAATGGAATGAGGTGGAGGCAAGGTGGTCAGATCTGCTTCTACCACAGGTGCTTTTACTTTTTCCTTTCCCATGTCTTTATGGAGGGTCTTGAGAGATTTCTCATATTCGTCCACCCATTTGCGTAAATTGAGAATGCCTTTCACAACTTCTTGCATGGCCCACTTTACTGCCCTTGCAATTAAACCCGATAGATCATTTGACAATTACCTCAATTGCCTGTATGATTGTAAGTTTTGTCGACCAGGTCTTGGAGCCCAATATTTGACAGTGGCCTTATGGGTGCGGTGGCTGGAGGTGTGGGTGCTTCTGAAGTAGGAGGAGACAGAGGAGAGGTATGTATTTCAGCATCAACGTCACCATCCTAGACTCTTATTGACTCCTCTTCCCTACACCTTTTGAATCAAGGAGCATCCTGGTCAGTCTTCTTGTCAAGATCCAATATGCTAATGGCCGGAGTAGGAGTGTCATAGTCAAAGAAAGGTACACCGACTTGCACACAAAGTTTGCTAATTAACATTGGAAAGGGAAATGTATCACCACTACTTCGAGATTTCCTCTTTATGACCAATGCAATGACCTAACCCATATTGATATGATCTCCTACCATGATTGCAGCTACCAGCATGGCTCCATTATGTGTTATCTTTTGGTCATTTTGAGAAGGTATTAGACGAGAGCGCACAAAGTCATACCACAAGCGTGCCTCGAAGTATAAAGTCAGGCGGGGAATTTCACCCCCCATAGTGGCCCAGGGATGTGTGTCAGGAGAAATGATGGAGGCAGCCCATTCGAGAGGCTTACGCTTGAGAAGTAGCTTCTCCATGAGGTCAGGTGCTAATTCAATTAGATTGCTCCAATAGATGGCATTGATTGCAGCTGGAGTGATCTTGACTTCTTTTCCCCAAACAAAAACTGAGTCTAATGTAGGGAATTTCTCACAGCCTCCTTTGTGGCCTTTAACATCATGTGAGGACTGATATGAGGTAAAGAACACTCAGACTAACTCCTTGTAATAGATTCTGGACACTTCCTGAAATGGTTTCCACTGATGGTTGGCAAACTGAGTGGGAATGTTTGGAATATTATCTCCCATCGTATTTAGGTTGAAGCTTTGTTCCTCATTAAAGGTCCTTCCCCCATCACGATCATAGAGCACTTTCATGACCTCCCTTCTGAATCAAACTCTCTCCTGCTCTAAGACATGGTCACGGGAAGATGAGACTTTCTTTTTCCCTATTATAATTTGCTTGGAGGAGGCGGGAGCTGTTGTCCTACGTGAGCTTCTCTCAGCTTTACCCCTATTAGAAGACATGTTCTGCATACAAAGATTATGAGCCAAAAACAAAAACAAAACCTAAGAAAGAGTTAGCAAACTAAAAAGGATGGAATGCAATGGATTAGAAAAACAAAGTAGGTGAATGTCGGCTTATGTGGACCACATGCAAAAAAACCAGAGAGAGTGCGTGTCACATGTGCTATCACATAAGCAGACAGAATCCTACAGGGATTTTCCGTCAAGGTGCGAAGTTGGTGCGATTTGCACCATCAGAAGTGCGTGTCGCACCAGGTGTCGCCCCTCAGATCAGTGACTTGCTTTGTATTTTCAACATGGTGCGGTGCCTGATGTGACCTGCACATCAAGATCAATGTGTCTCATAAAAAACGCACATTGGCACAATTGGAATTTTTGTTTCCTTGTGTTCTTGTGTGTTCCGCATGTGAACCATAGAGCCAGATATGCATAGATACTGGGCACCACACAATGACCCAATCAACATTAAATAAGGGGGACAAGGGGTATCATGACCATAACTTTCGGGTACTTAGACTTCCCTAGATTTTCATTAACACAATAGCAAGAAAGAAAGGAACTCAACGACTTCCCTTAAGATGGAAGTTACCCGGTCTATAATTGGGAACATCAAGCCCTCACTTGCACGATGAATATACACAATTTCAGCAACAATTAACCCCCTCCCTGCACAAGAACATATACCCTAAATATAATGCTAATCAATAATTATAGGTATACAATAAGCAAAATTCAGCCTCAAGAGTCAACTTTTAATCAAAACCTCAGGACAAATGACGATTTACCCTTAAGAACGACGTCACCCAATCTATCATCGGGCAAAATCATTCGTTCATCACAAGTGGGTTACTCGAACTTTACCCCAATACATAATTCAAGGTTAAAAATCACTACCTATCAACATGCATTACCAAAATTAAAGTTCTACCAATTTGACACATAACAATATCATCAATACAACTTAGATTTGGGGACCCAAAATTTTTGGATCTCACCCAAAGTCAACATGGCAATTCTACTAAGCATGCTTCACAATATGAGTTCCCAACATTCATAAAAACAAGTATTTAACCTCTGGGATCTTATGACAAGTGAAGATTATGAAGAGAGGAGTGAAAATTGAGGCTTTTGTTCTTCAATAATGATGACCAGCAAAACCTTCCCGGAGAGTGACGGCGGCGATGGTAGTGGAGTGGTGGATATGGTTAGGTGAAAAAAGGAGAAGAGTTTGGGGAAGTTTGAGGGTTTTGGAGAAAGTTTTTTTTAGGATAATTTTTTTAGAGTTTGAGGGAAAAGATGGTGGAAGAAGAAGAGAAGAGGCAGTTTTAAAAGAAAAAGAAGAAGAAAAGTTGGTCGGGTCATCTTCGAGTCGGGTCGGTCAACGGGTTAGGTCAAGTAAAATTCAAACTTACCTCTCATGCATCGCAACATGCAGTTCACACCAAACAATGTGCGTCCGCATGGATTATCACACATGCTACTTTTTCTCCCCTTGGTTTGCCCAGGTATTTGTTTCACTATGCGACGGAGGTGCGGCGCGCACTTTGGCTCGTGTGGTCCACATGGCCCAGTGCATGTTGCCTCCAAATTTTCAAATTTCCTTTAAGCACTCTGCTTTGGCCTGCGGTAGGCTGTGCGACACACATAAATGCTTGTGCGGTCCGTACAGTCCACCGCACGACCCCTTTTTGCCTTGCTTTCCCTTGTTCATTTTTCCGTCCATGCATTCCCTACAAAAACACCAAAAACAAGAAAAGATAACCAAAAACAAAAAAAAACTTGGGTTGCCTCCCAAGCAGCACTTGATTTAACATTGCGGTATGACGATACTATCTCAATCCTCAATCATTCTTTGGGTTGGTGATGGCGTCGCTAGTCAACGTCCTTTTCATCCCCGGGTTCATTTAGGCCTTAATATGCTTTATTGAGGCTGAGTGGGATCTCACAGATTGGTGAAGTGTTGAGACCTCACTCTTTAGCTTGCTCACTCCCGTATTTGTTGTGTCCACCTTCTTAAGAACCAAGGACAACATGTACTCCAACTTGGGAATGGCCAAGGTTTCTTGTGCCCGGTTGGTAGAGAGAGTCTGACTTGTTCGGAGGGATATAGGGATTTGAACTACGGTGATTGAAATGATCACCATCCTTGTCTTTATCCCGCCAATTTCCTTCTCTTTCTTTGTCTCGAATCCAACCTTGGTTATCCTCTCTCGGGAAATAATACCTGGGATGAGAACCCACCAACATAAAACATAGCTTTCCATCAACCACGGTCATGAGCTCATCATCACTAGCTTTGATTTCCGGTGTACTCACTGCATTCACTGTCTTAGCACCACCAACTCCCATCACATGCTTGGCCATCAAGTCAATTTGTGTCATCATTTTGGCCAT
Source organism: Jaltomata sinuosa (assembly GCA_003996215.1). NCBI lineage: Eukaryota > Viridiplantae > Streptophyta > Magnoliopsida > Solanales > Solanaceae > Jaltomata > Jaltomata sinuosa. Next base: position 22,169 of record QJPP01005128.1, read on the forward strand.
TATTTCATCTTGCTCCTCCTCCTTTTTCCTTGTTTCATTAATCAAGATAGATTAGGGTCCTCCCAAAGCTGCCACATCCACTTCTCTTGTATGCCAAGCTTGATTGGTCTTTGTCATTCGCTCTAACAAAGTCGAGGCTATGGGAAACTCTAAGTCCATGAAGGTACCACCTCCAAGATTGTTAGCCACTGATTTATTCATAGAGTTCAATTATCTATAGAAGCTTTGTAGCAGCATATTGTTTGACAACTCATGATTTGGACACAAGAGAAGGTTCTTCTTGAATCTTAGCCAAACCTCATGAAGAGGCTCATCTGGGAGCTGCCTAAAGTTGGTAATCTCATCTCTTAGCTTCATCATTCAAGATGGAGGAAAGAATCTCGATGTAAATGCCTCAACAAACTCAGCCTAAGATGTGATAGATTCATCCGGTAACTCTTCTAACCACACCGTGTCTTCCCCCATAAAAAAGAAAGGGAATAGGCACAATCGGATGGACTATTTGGAGATATGTTGAAAGATGAACGATTGACAAATCTCCACAAAATTCTGAATATACTGGTTGGCATCTTCATGTGCTGCTCCACCAAATATGCCCTTCATTTGGATTAAGTGGAGCATGGTGCTAGTCACATGAAAAATAGCATTTCCCATCGTGGGGGGTAGGCGGATTGCACCTACACCCCATTGCATCATAGGCTCAGCCTCATCGGCCTCCATGAAGCCGTCAATGCTCTTGTTGTCATCGGCATCGTTAATAGGCTAGCTTGCTTAATCATAACACAAACAACAAACAAAAGTAAAAGAAACAAGTACTCTCAAGGTGACTTCAAAATAACAATCAATTCAAGTCCCCAGCAACGATGCCATTTTTTGATTAACGCTCAAATCGTGATCTCCAAAGTAGGAGGTCACGACGATTGTGCAACAAAACAAAATTTATAATCCCAATGAGTGTCGGGGTCATACCCAAGGGACTTGGGGTAGCTAAATAGAGATTGTAATGAATTAAGTTCAAGGCGAGAGTAATTGCCCAAAACAACAAGTAAAAGGATGGGGGAATTGGGAATGTTTTAACTACAATCACAATTCAATTTAAAAAGCAATAAAACTAAAGTGGGTGTACCAAATTGACTAGGCGACTAGGGATACATATTTTATGGGGCTTTGGTTATGGGATTGGGTGATTATCAATTCATACCTATTCTCGCTTAATGACATGAATATCATTGGTCATAGGTAAGATTTGCTTATCTCTCGATCAACAATCTTATATCCGATGATATCGGTTAGAGAATCATTGGTTTGATCAGTAAACAACCAATATAGCTTAGGGAGGTCACACTATCTCTAGCTTAGACCCTTAAATGGGAGAATCCGACGATAAGAGCTATATCTAGCCTCAAATCTGAGTGGATTCCCAAGTTCTCACTAGTAATTTCACATCCGAAACTATGAAATCCTTTCTCAAGCAATCACATAGTCAAGTAATGAAAATTAATATTTTCAACCACAAATTTTTGGATTAAAACTTGGTGAAATTACTAGACCCATATCAATTAAACGATTATAAGCAAGAATAAATAACACCCACACCCATTTCTTAAGCTACCATCATCAATACACCCCCAGACAAGAGAATTTAGCCATTCATAGTAAGAGAGAAGGAGATACCAATTGGGTAATTGAAAATCCCTTCCATTAGAGCTGAATCTCAAGTTCTAGATTCAATTTGAGCATAAAAGTGTTAACCAAGAGAATTAGATTGAAACCATTTTCTCAATGGAGGTGACAAACTTAGTCTCTAAGCTAAAAACTCTGCAAAATATTCAGAATGATAAAAGTTATTTATAATTGTATCCGAATAGGCCTTTTATAGTTTCCGAAAATGTCACTAGAAATTAGGACAAAGTTTCCCTACTGGAGGTATGCAACACGATGTGCGGTTCGCATGTTGTGATGTGTATGTCGCACACTGCCTCTGATTAAACCAGTGACTTCAGCTAGAATTGTGAGCTCCATGCGAAGGGGGTACGGTTCGTACCTCAGAATGTGTGCATCATAAATTGACTGCACCCCTTGACAAACTCTTCAGTGATTTTTGCAGCTTGTGCGGAGGAGGTGCAGTTCGCACCATGTCCTGTGTGTGTCGCACAGCCACCGCATCTCTGGTCAGAATCTTTAGCCTTTATAAACACTTTACACTTCAGTCCTTTTGAGCTCTTTTTGGGTCCATTTCCTTGTTTATCATCATCTATCAAAAGTACCTGCATAGACATCAATAAAGGCCATAAGAACCTCTAAATCTATTCAAAATAAAACAATAATTGATGGATATAGGCTCAATAAGTTGGTAGATTACCGACTTATCAATGAGATTGAAAAGAGAGAAGGGAAGTTATTCCTAGTGACATCTCATAGCTTCTCCCCCATAAGTGTGGTGCTCTTCACACTTATGAAGAAGACTCTACTCGACACGGCTTTCATACACCCTAGGACACATGAACCTAATGTTCTTATACCATGTTTTTAACTCCCCAAGGCTACCCCCGGGTGTAACACGGTACCTAGTGTCACAAATGACCCAAGCTACCCCATGGCCTGACGTATCTAAACAAAACCTGATATAACATGAACTATGTGGAAACTGATAACATGAAAATATCTGAGATGGAAAAGAGCCCAAACATGTATGAATATCAAAGTATCAATCAAAGTGTAATGAGTTTGAAAAGCAACACTAACAACTCAAAAGCTGAATCTAGCCTATGTCTGAAAGCCTCTAACTGGCGAGTTACTGGGACATGCCCCCTACTCACTCTAATAATCTGAAAACTGAAAAGTAAAGAAAGTGAAAGCATGACTATCATCCTCGAACTATGAGGATTCACCAATAAAGCTACTGAGTAAGGACTGGAAAATGAGCTAAGCATTATCTGGATGCTGAGCACCTGAACCTACATCATGAAATTATGTAGCACAAACGTATGCGTCAGTACTTCCAATGTACTGAACATGCGGGATATATAACCAAAGTTGTAAACATGAATAATGGCATGCAAGTACATAGCATAAAACATGAGCTGGAAGGTATCTTAAATGCAATAACCAAGTAACTTAACATGAATATCAAACATGCTAAGCTGAACTGAAATAATTGAATACATTGACCATTAACTGGGAGATACTATTACTGATATACCCCAAGCTGAGCTAACTATGGGGCAATCCTATAACCCTGGGTGGAAGGGTGTTCATACCTTGCCAAGGGTAAAAACAAGTCTGATGTGGATCCACTAAAATGATGTCCACAAGGGACAGAGGTGTGCAACCTAATCTAACAGTGGACCCCCTTTATACCTACGATGGTGTCGTAGTTCTGGGATTAAGGGACTGCTACTAATGGTCTTAGCCTAATCTGATCACTAAGCCTTCATCCCTTCATCTGCTTGGTACTAAGTCTGCTCCCAACAGAAATGTAAGCAATGAAATGCAAGGTGAAACACTGGATAGCTCAAATATTGACAATTATCTGAGAATGCACATATATATAGTGAAACTGATGGCATTCTAATTTTGAAGCATAATTATCTGAATTGTCTGCTTAACAAGCATAATTTATGAATACTAAAATTTAGACATGCTAGGGTTTCTGAGTCCTATACATGTGACTTTACTAATTCTCCAAGAACATGGAATATATATCAATATAAGTAGTAGCATCTCAATTGCAAGGAATCTCTAAGATTTAGGAACCCTAGGTCTGAATAGTTCGTAGAGAAACTAAGAACTGACTGAATCTAGGGACTCAATGGGTGAAAGGAACCCATTGATGAAATCCCACATACCCGGTAGAGAACTTATGGAGAATTCCTTTAGATTCTTGGGGCTGAGCTTGAAGAACCTTCTGCCTGTGCTTGAGAAAAACGGTTGGCTCTTTTATCCTATTTCATTCTAAGTCAGATGATTTTAGGATAATGGGTGATTTAGGAGTGAAAATCCCTTTAAATACCCCTCTAAATGACTAAAATTCAAAATTAAAATGGTAGGTAAGAGACTGGAATGCCCCTGAGTTAATTAAAAGAAAACTACTGAAATTCGCGACTTAGGTTCCACGGGTGGGAACCATGACTCATGGAAATTTCCATGGATCATGGATCCAACTCGTGGATCCTAGGCTGGAAAGCTGACCCATTGGTATGGTTTCATGACTTGGGTTCATGACTCGTGGATCCTCCCACGGTCCGTAGAACCCATTCGTGGTTCACAGAGAAATGTCAGGCCTTAGGTCTGATTCCACGACTTGAATTCACGACTCGTGGATCCTTCCACGGTCCGTAGAACCCATCCGTGGTTCTCAAAAAATTCTTCAGGCCTCTGATCTAATTCTACGAGTCCAGCCCACGAGACTAGGCTTAGAAGTTCTGGGGTGTTACACAAATTTTAGGAGAAATATAATATTTTTGATGCTGGAAATGAGTGGGTTTTAGATGGAATTCAATTCAGAGGAAGGACAAGAATCATTTGTGTAGGAAGCAATTTAATCCCTTTGCTAATAATGATTTTTGAATGGCAAACAAGCTTAACAATGTTTCAGAATATCATTTCAAGGATCTTCTCAAATATTGGCACTCTAACGAGTTCAAGGTTAGATCATGCACACTTTAAGATTGTTCTATTGTGAATCTGATCACTAGGTTTATTTATATTAGCATTGACTCACTCACAGCACCATGTTGATATTAAATTTTATGTAATTAGGAAAAAGAGAAGGAAACCCCGGGTGAATTTTAACTTAAAAAAATCTTTGTGGCTACAAGAAAAAGGAAACCTAGACAAGCATACAAGGACACTAATAAGGATACAATTAATAAAATTGTATTAATGATATTTATTATTGACATTGTTTAGTTTTTATTATATAGTCTATGTTAGGTTTTATTGAATTCTCATCATTTAAACTTGATTTATAGGCTGAAATGAAGAAAGTTCAAAGTTATGAACAAAGTGAAGATGACAGTCAATCTGTTGATGCTTGTGCAGCTATCCTGGGACCTGAAGACAAGGATTCATGATATTATATAGGTGTGGAGTTATAAAACTGCCTTAAAATAGAAGGGACATCTTGAACCCTCTTCAAGTGCTACCAGTGAGATGCAACAAAAATTTGAAGACTTAGAAGATAGGATGCTGGAAAAATTAGAACAACAAAAAATAAGCATCGTCCATGAAGTTATGGTTTAAATCCTTGGATGACATAATCATATGTACCCCAGACTTTATTTGTATGCTGCCAGATTGGCAGTAGCTTGTGATCAGTCACAACAAAAAGATATCAAACCGATTAATCGGTCGTTTGCCATTAGCAACAACCAAGGTATGGTTCTCCTCTTCTGCCAAATTTTCATCTTCTTCTTCTTATTATTCTTTATCTCATTCTTCTTCTCCTTTTTTATAATAATTAGTACTAAGCATTATTCATAGCTATAATTCTAGAAGCTGCTGGAAAATATTTTTCTTTTAATTCTCTCTTTTGGTTTTGATACATCTGCCAACTATCCTAAAGTTGTTTTCATATGAAATGGTTATATGGTTATGCACAATAAATGGTTATATGGTTATGTTCTGGAAATGGTTATATGGTTGTGTTGTCAAATTCAAGTTCAAATTATATGGTTATTGGGTTATGTTGTCAAATTTTATATTCATGTTATGCAAATTAAGATTGATAGCGTTCTGTCAATTGGTTACATGGTTACGTTGTAAAATTCAAGGTCATATTATATGGTCATGTTCTTGAAATTAAGACAATAGCATTCAGAAAATAGTTATATGCTTATGTTGTCAAATTCAAAGTCAAATTATATGGTTATGTTCGGGAATTAACGTTATAGTGTAATCTTTTAAAAATCCAAACCATGTCATTGGGTAAATGGGATGTAAGATGTCCTATCTCTTGAATGATTTTCAAAGTGTTTGCCTAACTGATGTATGTTTAGTATGTGTCTTCACATATATACATTTGGTAATGAACACTGTTAGCAACTTAATGAGCTATTAAAAGTTAATTATATCATGTGGCGTTTAATTTTGAAAATCGATTAAATTTTGAGATTCAACAGCCTGATGCTACTATAAGGGCGATGCTTTGTGTTTTTAAAAAACTTAATATATATGTTTCCTAAAGGAGATAAGCTGATCTGTTTGCAAGGTAGTTAGTGTTTTGACTGTATCTTGAATAGTTTCTAAAGTTACTTTACTTAAAGTGTATGTCTTATCTTAAAAATGTGAGACCTCGTCAGCCTTGGCCTTTATAGTTTTATTGAGTAATTAAATGCTACTAAGCTTTATTGAGTAGTTGAACTTCAATTTTTTTTTTTTGGATGTAGAAATTTAAGTTCAAAATTTGTACTTTGGGAGAACTATGAGGTAAGGAAGGAGGATATGAGTTTGTGGTAATGCATTTGTTAAAAGCTTGACCATTGCTTTTAAGTGTTGAGGTATGTTTTGCACTTGACCTTGACATATATAGTATGTTAAACTGCATTGTTGTTGTAGTGTTTTATGGGTACTTAAGATGCATTGTCAATTCTAGTGCAACTCCAATCAAAATTTTTAACTTCTGAACCTGTGAATTGAGACGATAATATTTGGATAATTTATGGATGTTAATAAACTATGGAATTGACTAAGAACCCATATAATTATTGGCTCAAAGTTTCCAGGAGCCTAGATGTTGTTTTCATATGTAAATTTTTTCATATACACGTTGAAAGAAACTTTATTGCTTTTTTCCTTTTATCTCACTGCCTATCCTTGACAAAAAATAAAGTTTCAGAAAATAAAAATTAAGATTTGTTCACAACTTATATTTATCGACTTTTGTAGGTGGAGATAATAATCAAGGAGATGATAAAAGCATCGATGAAGAAGGCATTTGAGATTTTGTTGCAAGTTGTCAAAACTTTTGTATGATCATCTCTTTTGTTGACATTATAGCTCTTCACTTTTTGTTCACTGTACAGTTGAAACATGCATGTGCCAACTGTATATATTTTGCCTATATATGAATCAGTTAAGACTAATATTTTATATATTTGAGCCTATGGTAGCTGACAAATTATGACTAGGTTGGTTTGTATATTTCACGTTTATGGCGGATGGCATTATGTGACTTATCCTATATTTTGAATTATGATCATTTAGTTTCATATAGTAACTATTATCTTTTGTGGTATATACAATTTCATGATTTCTAATATTTATATTTATAGCCCAGCCTATTGGAACATAGATGAACTGTTACAATAGGTAAAAGAGAACTGTTGCAATAGCTTTTTCTAAAGCATAGACTATCAATAAATGCAACATATGAGAATTGTCCGTTGCTGTAGCATGTTTTATCACTGTGCAAACCTGTTGCAATAACAGTAATAACTGTCACAATTGAGCTAAAAATATTCGCTGCAACATAGACAAAATAACTGTTGCAAAACTATAATAACCATTGCAATTGAGCTAAAAAATTTGTTGCAACATAGACAAAATAATTGTTGCAAAACTATAATAACTGTTGCAATTGAGCTAATAGTTCCGTTGCAACATAGACAAGACAACCATTGCAAATCATTAATTGTAATGGTTTTAACTATTACAATTGATATATAAAATAGCCATTATTAAGGGATGAATAACCGTTTCAATAGGTGTACTATAAGCAACAGTTGTTGGGAGTATTATTAGAATCGTTGCCATTGATCTATGATAACGCGAGCTGGTATGGTGGGCATAACCCCCGATGCCATAGTATGACTGCAATGGTTTTATGACCTACATTAATGATTTTCTTGCTATTTCGATAGGCCCATTTTCTAGTAGTGAGATTAGTAGTTCTAGATGATGACTTTTAGTTTCTAGGGATACATTTAGTTTAATGTTTTCCGTATATTCTTTTATTATATTATAGACATTGATTCATTTATGTTGTTAGTAGACTACTTCTAGAGTTTGTTTTAGGTTGTTTGGTTCTCCCACCGAAGGGTTAGTATGGGTGTCAATCATGGCCCTATCTGGGTTATGAAAAAGTTAGTATCAGAGCCTTGGGTTCATTATTCTCGTCATACCAAAACAAGTCTTGTAGAGTCTTGCGATATGGTATAGAGACGTCTGTACTTCTCTGCAATAGGCTATGCAACTTTAGAAAACCTCAGCTTTTTTCATTCCTCGTGCTATAACTTGATTCCAATTGGTATCTAACTCTTTCACTCTTGTTCTTGAAAATTATGAGACACATTCATCTGAAGCTTAAGTAGTAGTACCTAAGGCAATTATCGAGGCTGCAACTCATGGTAGGGTCAGAGTCAGAGGTAGATCTAGAGGAAGGAGAGGGGAAGTTAGGGATGGATCTCAAGGTGTGTCTCTAGATCTTGAAAGGTCATCATCTCCTTAACCACAAGAGAATGCTCCTGAGTTTGTAGTAGAGGGAGAGGTTTGATTTGAGCAAACTGAAGTGGCATAGATTGTCGAATGGACAAGCATGCACCAAGTTCAGAGAGGTGTAGCGCAAGTCCTATTATCATCAAAGGTAATCTAGGAGGTTTTGAAATTCCTTAGTTGTTTGGTAGGGGATGTGTCTACTCATGTAGTTATCATTGTTCATCACCCAGTGACCCAGCATGTTGTAGTTGCGGCACTACGATTAGATACTACTTCTGAGACATGTATGTTACCAAAACCAGTAACAGACCTTTTCATGACTAGTTGTGAGCAAGAATTCTTATGAAAGTTCATGAAGATGAGGTCTCCTATATATCATTGATTAGAATATGAGGATGCCTAAAAGTTCATCATAGACTATCATGAGAGGCTGCATAGAATGGGTATCATTGAAAGGCATGGGGTAGACTTTGTGTCATTTCATTTTCAAGGGGACACCAAGATGTGGAGGAGGTAATTTATGGACTACCGGCCTATTAGGGCACTCCCTATGCCTTGGAATCACTTTTATTAGGTATTTTGAGAGAGGTATGTTTGCCAGACCTTGAGGGATAAGAAGAAAGATGAGTTCACAAATATTGCACAAGGGAATTATTTGGTGGCTTCTTATTAGACCCATTTCCATGCCTTAGCTCGTTATTCTTCTCAGCTGATTAATACAAAAGAAGAGCGGATCTGCCATTTTGTGAAAGGTCTAAATGCATCATTGCAGATTGTCGCCTTACATGTAGCATCTTAAGGTAGGTCATTTTAGGAAGTAGTTGAGTTTGTAAAGAATATAGATTAGGTGAAGCAAGAGAGTCAAGAAAGGATAGCTTCGAAGAAGCCTCGATCTGGAGGTGGTTATAGTGGTCAATTTTCAAAGGGTCAGGGTTCTAAGGGATTCCCTGCATGTCCTATTTATTTGTCAACTCTGGTTTCTGTTGGGGTCCATCAAGGACCAGTCAGCCTACACCAGACTTTGGTGGGTATTTAGCTCAATCAACTTAAGCAAAGAGACCTAATTTTGACTGTGCTTTCTTTCAGTATGGTGAGCATGGTAACTTGAGAAGGAAATTTCCTCGGCTTTGACTGGCAACACACAGTAGGCACCTAGAGCTTTGGTTCTACCCGATAAAAATATTAGTTATGATAGAGATTATTTGTAGGGAAGGCAGGCCCATCACACTGTATAAGGGGTGGCTCAAAGCCTAACTCGGGCAATGGTAGATGAGGTAATCAACCTAACAGGGATAGTGCACAGATGGGAGATAAGAATCACTTTTATTTTTTCTTAGGTAGACCATAGGTAGAGGCTTTAAATGCGGTGATCACAGGCACTATTCTTGTCTGTAATCATATGGCTTCAATTTCGTTTGACCCTGGGTCTACCTTTTTTTATGTGTCTGCTAGTTTTGCAGAGAGTTTTGATATGTTTTGTGAAACCCTTGACTTTACTATTACTGTATATATATTGGTATGGGATTTTGTGGTGGTGGATAGAGTCTTTCAGGCTTGTCCTGTCATGTTCATAGTAAGAAACCTTAGCTGACAAATTGTAGGAGAAATATAATATTTTTGATGCTGGAAATGAGTGGGTTTTAGATGGAATTCAATTTGGAGGAAGTACAAGAATCATTTGTACAGGAAGTAATTTAATCCCTTTGCTAATAATGATTTTCGAATGGAAAAAAAGCTTAACAATGTTTCAGAATATGATTTCAAGGATCTTCACAAATATTGGCACTCTAACGAGTTCAAGGTTAGATCATGCACACTTTATGATTGTTCTATTGTGAATCTGATCACTAGGTTTATTTATATTAGCATTGACTCACTCACCGCACCATGTTGATATTAACTTTTATGTAATTAGGAAAAATAGAAGGAAACCCCCGGTGAATTTTCACTTAAAAAAATCTTTGTGGCTACAAGAAAAAGGAAACCTAGACAAGCATACAAGAAAATTAATAAGGATATGATTAATAAAATTGTATTAATAATCTTTAATATTGACATTGTTTAGTTGTTATTATGTAGGCTCTGTTTGGTTTTATTGAATTCTCATCATTTAAACTTGAGTTGTAGGCTGAAATGGAGAAAGTTCAAAGTTATGAACAAACTGAAGATGGCAGTCAATTTGTTGATGCTTGTGCAGCTATCCTGGGACCTGAACACAAGGATTCATGATATTATATGGGCGAGGAGTTATAAACCCACCTTAAAATGGAAGGGACATGTTGAACCCTCTTCAAGTGCTACCAGTGAGATGCAACAAAAATTAGAAGACTTAGAAGATATGATGCTGAAAAATTAGAACAACAAAAATGAAGCATCTGCCATGAAGTTATGGTTGAAATACTTGGATTACATAATCATATGTACCCCGAAATTTATTTGAATGCTGACAGATTGGCAGCAGCTTGTGATCAGTCACAACAAAAAAATATCAAACCTATTAATCGGCCGTTTGCCATTAACAACAACCAAGGTATGGTTCTCCTCTTCTTCCAAATTTTCATCTTCTTCTTCTTCTTATTCTTTATTTCATTATTCTTCTTCTTTTTTTAATAATAATTAGTACTAAGCATTATTCATAGCTATAATTCTAGAAGGTGATGAAAAATATTTTTCTTTCAATTCTCTCTTTTGGTTTTGATACATCTGCCAACTGTCCAAAAGTTATTTTCAAATGAAATGGTTATATGGTTATGTTCAAGAAATGGTTATATGGTTATGTTTTGGAAATGGTTATATGGTTATGTTGTCAAATTCAAGGTCAAATTATATGGTTATAGGGTTATATTGTCAAATTATATAGTCATGTTATGCAAATTAAGATCGATAGCATTCTATCAATTGGTTACATGGTTATGTTGTCAAATTCAAGGTCAAATTATATGGTTATGTTCTTGAAATTAAGACGATAGCATTCAGAAAATAGTTATATGGTTATGTTGTCAAATTCAAGGTCAAATTATATGGTTATGTTCGGGAATTAACACTATAGTGTAATTTCTTACAAATCCAAACCATATCATGGGGTAAATGTGATGTAAGATGTCATATCTCTTGACTGATTTTCAAAGTGTTTGCCTAACTGATGTTTGTTTAGTATGTGTCTTCACATACATACATCTGGTAATGAACATTGTTAGCAACTTAATAAGCTATTAAAAGTTAATTATATCATGTCGCGTTTAATTTTGAAAATCGATTGAATTTTGAGATTCAACAGCCTGATGCTACTATAAGGGCGATGCTTTGTGTTTTTTAAAAACTGAATAAATATGTTTCCTAAATGAGATAAGCTGATCTGTTTGCAAGGTAGTTAGTATTTTGACTGTATCTTGAATAGTTTCTAAAGTTACTTTACTTAAAGTGTATGTCTTATCTTAAAAATGTGAGACCTCGTCAGCCTTGGCCTTTATAGTTTTATTGAGTAATTAAATGCTACTAAGCTTTATTGAGTAGTTGAACTTCAAATTTTATTTTTTGGATGTAGAAATTTAAGTTCAAAATCTGTACTTTGGGAGAACTATGAGGTAGGGAAGGAGGATAGGAGTTTGTGGTAATGCATTTGTTAAAAGCTTGACCATTGCTTTCAAGTGTTGGGGTATGTTTTGCACTTGACCTTGACATTTATAGTATGTTAAACTGCATTGTTGTTGTAGTGTTTTATGGGTACTTAAGATGCATTGGCAATTCTAGTGCAACTCCAATCAAAATTTTTAACTTCTGAACCTGTGAATTGAGACGATAATATTTGGATAATTTATGGATGTTAATAAACTATGGAATTGACTAAGAACCCATATAATTATTGGCTCAAAGTTTCCAGGAGCCTAGATGTTGTTTTCATGTGTAAATTGTTTCATATACACGTTGAAAGAAAATTTATTGCTTTTTTCCTTTTATCTCACTGCCTATCCTTGACAAAAAATAAAGTTTCAGCAAATACAAATTAAGATTTGTTCACAACTTATATTTATCGACTTTTGTAGGTGGAGATAATAATCAAGGATATCATAAAAGCATCGATAAAGAAGGCATTTGAGATTTTGTTGCAAGTTGTCAAAACTTTTGTATGATCATCTCTTTTGTTGACATTATAGCTCTTCACTTTTTGTTCACTGTACAGTTGAAACATGCATGTGCCAACTGTATATATTTTGCCTATATATGAATCAGTTAAGACTGATATTTTATATATTTGAGCCTATGGTAGCTGACACATTATGACTAGGTTGGTTTGTATATTTCACGTTTATGGCGGATGGCATTATGTGACTTATCCTATATTTTGAATTATGATCATTTTGTTTCATATAGTAACTATTATCTTTTGTGGTATATATAATTTCATGATTTCTAATATTTATATTTATAGCCTAGCCTATTGGAACATAGATGAACTGTTACAATAGGTAAAAGAGAACTGTTGCAATAGCTTTTTCTAAAGCATAGACTATCAATAAATGCAACATATGAGAATTGTACGTTGTTGTAGCATTTTTTATCACTGTGCAAACCTGTTGCAATAACAGTAATAACTATCACAATTGAGCTAAAAATATCCGCTGCAACATAGACAAAATAACTGTTGCAAAACTATAATAACCATTGCAGTTGAGCTAAAAATTTTGTTGCAACATAGACAAAATAATTGTTGCAAAACTATAATAACTGTTGCAATTGAGCTAATAGTTCCGTTGCAACATAGACAAGAGAACCATTGCAAATCATTAATTGTAATGGTTTTAACTGTTACAATTGATATATAAAATAGCCATTATTGAGGGATGAATAACCGTTTCAATAGGTGTACTATAAGCAACAGTTGTTGGGAGTATTATTAGAATCGTTGCCATTGATCTATGATAACGCGAGCTGGTATGGTGGGCATAACCCCCGATGCCATAGTATGACTGCAATGGTTTTATGACCTACATTAATGATTTTCTTGCTATTTCAATAGGCCCAATTTCTAGTAGTGAGATTAGTAGTTCTAGACGATGACTTTTGGTTTCTAGGGATACATTTAGTTTAATGTTTTCCGTATATTCTTTTATTATATTATAGACATTGATTCATTTATGTTGTTAGTAGACTACTTCTAGAGTTTGTTTTAGGTTGTTTGGTTCTCCTACCGAAGGGTTAGTATGGGTGCCAATCATGGCCCTATCTGGGTTATGACAATGTTAGTATCAGAGCCTTGGGTTCATTATTCTCGTCATACCAAAACAAGTCTGGTAGAGTCTTGCGATATGGTATAGAGACGTCTGTACTTCTCTGCAATAGGCAATGAGACTTTAGAAAACCTCAGCTTTTTTCATTCCTCGTGCTATAACTTGATTCCAATTGGTATCTAACTCTTTCACTCTTGTTCTTGAAAATTATGAGACACATTCATCTGAAGCTAAAGCAGTAGTACCTAAGGTAATTATCGAGGCTGCAGCTCATGGTAGGGTCAGAGTCAGAGGTAGATCTAGAGGAAGAAGAGGGGAAGTTAGGGATGGAGCTCAAGGTGTGTCTCTAGATCGTGAAAGGTCATCATCTCCTTATCCACAAGAGAATGCTCCTGAGTTTGTAGTACAGGGAGAGGTTTGATTTGAGCAAACTAAAGTGGCATAGCTAGTCGAATGGACAAGCATGCACCAAGTTCAGAGAGGTGTAGCGCAAGTCCTACTATCATCAGAGGTAATCTAGAAGGTTTTGAAATTCCTTAGTTGTTTGGTAGGGGATGTGTCTACTCATGTAATTATCATTGTTCATCACCCTATGACCCAGCATGTTGTAGCTGCGGCACTATGATTAGACACTACTTCTGAGACATGTATGTTACCAAAACCAGTAACAGACCTTGTCATGACTAGTAGTGAGAAAGAATTCTTATGAAAGTTCATGAAGATGAGGTCTCCTATATATCATTGATTAGAATATGAGGATGCCTAAAAGTTCATCATAGACTATCATGAGAGGCTACATAGAATGGGTATCATTGAAAGGCATGGGGTAGACTTTGTGTCATTTCATTTTCAAGGGGACACCAAGATGTGGAGGAGGTAATTTATGGACTACCGGCCTATTAGGGCACTCCCTATGCCTTGGAATCACTTTTATTAGGTATTTTGAGAGAGGTATGTTTGCCAGACCTTGAGGGATAAGAAGAAAGATGAGTTCACAAATATTGCACAAGGGAATTATTTGGTGGCTTCTTATTAGACCCATTTCCATGCCTTAGCTCGTTATTCTTCTCAGCTGATTAATACAAAAGAAGAGCGGATCTGCCATTTTGTGAAAGGTCTAAATGCATCATTGCAGATTGTCGCCTTACATGTAGCATCTTAAGGTAGGTCATTTTAGGAAGTAGTTGAGTTTGTAAAGAATATAGATTAGGTGAAGCAAGAGAGTCAAGAAAGGATAGCTTCGAAGAAGCCTCGATCTGGAGGTGGTTATAGTGGTCAATTTTCAAAGGGTCAGGGTTCTAAGGGATTCCCTGCATGTCCTATTTATTTGTCAACTCTGGTTTTTGTTGGGGTCCATCAAGGACCAGTCAGCCTACACCAGACTTTGGTGGGTATTTAGCTCAATCAACTTAAGCAAAGAGACCTAATTTTGACTGTGCTTTCTTTGAGTATAGTGAGTATGGTAACTTGAGGAGGAAATTTCCTTGGCTCTGACTGGCAACACACAGTAGGCTCCTAGAGCTTTGGTTCTACCCGATAAAAATATTAGTTATGATAGAGATTATTTGCAGGGCAGGCAGGCCCATCACACTGTATAAGGGGTGGCTCAAAGCCTAACTCGGGCAATGGTAGATGAGATAATCAACCTAACAGGGATACTGCACAGATGGGAGATAAGAATCACTTTTATTTTTTCTTAGGTAGACCATAGGTAGAGGCTTTAAATGCGGTGATCACAGGTACTATTCTTGTCTGTAATCATATGGCTTCAATTTCGTTTGACCCTGGGTCTACCTTTTTTTATGTGTCTGCTAGTTTTGCAGAGAGTTTTGATATGTTTTGTGAAACCCTTGACTTTACTATTACTGTATATACATTGGTATGGGATTTTGTGGTGGTTGATAGAGTCTTTCAGGCTTGTCCTGTCATGTTCATAGTGAGAAACCTTAGCTGACAAATTGTAGGAGAAATATAATATTTTTGATACTGGAAATGAGTGGGTTTTAGATGGAATTCAATTTGGAGGAAGTATAAGAATATTTGTATAGGAAGAAATTCAATCCCTTTGCTAATAATGATTTTAAAATGGAAAAAAAGCTTAACAATGTTTCAGAATATGATTTCAAGGATCTTCACAAATATTTGCACTCTAACGAGTTCAAGGTTAGATCATGAACACTTTAAGATTGTTCTATTGTGAATCTGATCACTAGGTTTATTTATATTAGCATTGACTCACTCACCTCACCATGTTGATATTAACTTTTATGTAATTAGGAAAAATAGAAGGAAACCCCCGGTGAATTTTCACTTAGAAAAGCATACAAGAAAATTAATAAGGATATGATTTATAAAATTGTATAAATAATCTTCAATATTGACATTGTTTAGTTGTTATTATGTAGGCTCTGTTTGGTTTTATTGAATTCTCATCATTTAAACTTGATTTGTAGGCTGAAATGGAGAAAGTTCAAAGTTATGAACAAAGTGAAGATGGCAGTCAATTTGTTGATGCTTGTGCATCTATCCTGGGACCTGAACACAAGGATTCATGATATTATATGGGCGAGGAGTTATAAAACCACCTTAAAATGGAAGGGACATGTTGAACCCTCTTAAAGCGCTACCAGTGAGATGCAACAAAAATTAGAAGACTTAGAAGATATGATGCTGAAAAAATTAGAACAACAAAAATGAAGCATCTGCCATGAAGTTATGGTTGAAATCCTTGGATTACATAATCATATGTACCCCGGAATTTATTTGAATGCTAACAGTTTGGCAGCAACTTTTGATCAATCACAACAAAAAGATATCAAACCGATTAATCGGCCATTTGCCATTAGCAACAACCAAGGTATGGTTCTCCCCTTCTTCCAAATTTTCATCTTCTTCTTCTTCTTATTCTTTATTTCATTATTCTTCTTCTTTTTTTAATAATAATTAGTAATAAGCATTATTCATATCTATAATTCTAGAAGGTGATGAAAAATATTTTTCTTTCAATTCTCTCTTTTGGTTTTGATACATCTGCCAACTGTGCAAAAGTTGTTTTCAAATGAAATGGTTATATAGTTATGTTCAAGAAATGGTTATATGGTTATGTTCTGGAAACGGTTATATGGTTATGTTGTAAAATTCAAGGTCAAATTGTATGGTTATAGGGTTATATTGTCAAATTATATAGTCATGTTATGCAAATTAAGATCGATAGCAATCTATCAATTGGTTACATGGTTATGTTGTCAAATTCAAGGTCAAATTATATGGTTATGT
Source organism: Jaltomata sinuosa (assembly GCA_003996215.1). Lineage (NCBI taxonomy): Eukaryota > Viridiplantae > Streptophyta > Magnoliopsida > Solanales > Solanaceae > Jaltomata > Jaltomata sinuosa. Next base: position 39,109 of record QJPP01005128.1, read on the forward strand.
TCGGGAATTAACACTACAGTGTAATTTCTTACAAATCCAAACCATATCATGGGGTAATTGTGATGTAAGATGTCATATCTCTTGACTGATTTTCAAAGTGTTTGCCTAACTGATGTTTGTTTAGTATGTATCTTCACATACATACATTTGGTAATGAACACTGTTAGCAACTTAATAAGCTATTAAAAGTTAATTATATCATGTCCCGTTTAATTTTGAAAATCGATTGAATTTTGAGATTAAACAGCCTGATGCTACTATAAGGGCGATGCTTTGTGTTTTTTAAAAACTGAATAAATATGTTTCCTAAATGAGATAAGCTGATCTGTTTGCAAGGTAGTTAGTATTTTGACTGTATCTTGAATAGTTTCTAAAGTTACTTTACTTAAAGTGTATGTCTTATCTTAAAAATGTGAGACCTCGTCAGCCTTGGCCTTTATAGTTTTATTGAGTAATTAAATGCTACTAAGCTTTATTGAGTAGTTGAACTTCAAATTTTGTTTTTTGGATGTAGAAATTTAAGTTCAAAATCTGTACTTTGGGAGAACTATGAGGTAGGGAAGGAGGATAGGAGTTTGTGGTAATGCATTTGTTAAAAGCTTGACCATTGCTTTTAAGTGTTGAGGTATGTTTTGCACTTGACCTTGACATTTATAGTATGTTAAACTGCATTGTTGTTGTTGTGTTTTATGGGTACTTAAGATGCATTGGCAATTCTAGTGCAACACCAATCAAAAATTTTAACTTCTGAACCTGTGAATTGATATGATAATATTTGGATAATTTATGGATGTTAATAAACTATGGAATTGACTAAGAACCCATATAATTATTGGCTCAAAGTTTCCAGGAGCCTAGATGTTGTTTTCATGTGTAAATTTTTTCATATACACGTTGAAAGAAACTTTATTGCTTTTTTCCTTTTATCTCACTGCCTATCCTTGACAAAAATTGAAGTTTCAGCAAATACAAATTAAAATTGGTTCATAACTTATATTTATCGACTTTTGTAGGTGGAGATAATAATCAAGGAGATGATTAAAGCATCGATGAAGAAGGCATTTGAGATTTTGTTGCAAGCTGGCAACACTTTTGTATGATCATCTCTTTTGTTGACATTATAGCTCTTCACTTTTTGTTCACTGTACAGTTGAAACATGCATGTGCCAACTGTATATATTTTGCCTATATATGAATCAATTAAGACTGATATTTTATATATTTGAGCCTGTGGTAGCTGACACATTATGACTAGGTTGGTTTGTATATTTCACGTTTATGGCGGATGGCATTATGTGACTTATCCTATATTTTGAATTATGATCATTTAGTTTCATATAGTAACTATTATCTTTTGTGGTATATACATTTTCATGATTTCTAATATTTATATTTATAGCCCATCCTATTGGAACATAGATGAACTATTACAATAGGTAAAAGAGAACTGTTGCAATAGCTTTTTCTAAAGCATAGACTATCAATAAATGCAACATATGAGAATTGTTCGTTGCTGTAGCATTTTTTATCACTGTGCAAACCTGTTGCAATAACAGTAATAACTATCACAATTGAGCTAAAAATATTCGCTGCAACATAGACAAAATAACTGTTGCAAAACTATAATAACTATTGCAATTGAGCTAAAAATTTTGTTGCAACATAGACAAAATAATTGTTGCAAAACTATAATAACTGTTGCAATTGAGCTAATAGTTCCGTTGCAACATAGACGAGAGAACCATTGCAAATCATTAATTGTAATGGTTTTAACTGTTACAATTGATATATAAAATAGCTATTATTTAGGGATGAATAACCGTTTCAATAGGTGTACTATAAGCAACAGTTGTTGGGAGTATTATAAGAATCGTTGCCATTGATCTATGATAACGCGAGCTGGTATGGTGGGCATAACCCCCGATGCCATAGTATGACATCAATGGTTTTATGACCTACATTAATGATTTTCTTGCTATTGCAATAGGCTCGTTTTCTAGTAGTGAGATTAGTAGTTCTAGACGATGACTTTTAGTTTTTAGGGATACTTTAGTTTAATGTTTTCCGTATATTCTTTTATTATATTATAGACATTGATTCATTTATGTTGTTAGTAGACTACTTCTCGAGTTTGTTTTAGCTTGTTTGGTTCTGCCACCGAAGGGTTAGTATGGGTGCCAATCATGGCCCTATCTGGGTTATTACAAAGTTAGTATCAGAGCCTTGGTTTCATTGTTCTCGTCAACCCAGAACAAGTCTGGTAGAGTCTTGCGATATGGTATAGAGACGTCTGTACTTCTCTGCAATAGGCTATGCGACATTAGAAAACCCCAGTTTTTTTCATTCCTCGGGCTATAACTTGATTCCAATTGGTATCTAACTCTTTCACTCTTGTTCTTGAAAATTATGAGACACATTCATCTGAAGCTAAAGAAGTAGTACCTAAGACAATTATCGAGGCTGCAGTTCATGGTAGGGTCAGAGTCAGAGGTAGATCTACAGGAAGGAGAGGGGAAGTAAGGGGTGGAGCTCAAGGTATGTCTCTGGCTCGTGAAAGTTCATCATATCCTTATCCACAAGAGAATGATCCCGAGGTTGTAGTAGAGGGAGAGGTTTGAGTTGAGCAAACTGAAGTGGCATAGTTAGTCGAAGGGAGAAGCATGCACCAAGTTCAAAGAGGTGTAGCGCAAGTCCTATTATTGTCAGAGGTAATCTAGGAGGTTTTGAAATTCCTTAGTTGTTAGGTAGGGGATGTGTCAACTCATGTAGTTCTCGTTGTTCATCACCTGGTGACCCAGCATGTTGTTGCTGCGGCACTACGATTAGACACTACTTCTGAGACATGTATGTTACCAAAACTAGTAACAGAGCTTGTCATGACTAGTGGTGTGCAAGAATTCTTATGAAAGTTCATGAAGATGAGGTCTCCTATATATTATTGATTAGAATATGAGGATGCCTAAAAGTTCATCATAGACTATCATGAGAGGCTGCATAGAATGGGTATCATTGAAAGGCATGGGGTAGACTTTGTGTCATTTCAATTTCAAGGGGACGCCAAGATGTGGTGGAGGGAATTAATGGACTACCGGCCTATTAGGGCACTCCATATGCCTTGAAATCACTTTTATCAGGTATTTTGAGAGAGTTATGTTTGCCAGACCTTGAGGGACAAGAAGAAAGATGAGTACACAAATATTGTACAAGGGAATTCTTTGGTGGCTTCTTATTAGACCCATTTCCATGCCTTAGCTCATTATTCTTCTCAGCTGGTTAATACAAAAGAAGAGCGGATCTGCCACTTTGTGAAAGATCTAAATGCAACATTGTAGATTGCCGCCTCTCATGTAGCATCTTAAGGTATGTCATTTTAGGAAGTAGTTGAGTTTGTAAAGAATATATATTAGGTGAAGCAAGAGAGTCAAGAAAGGATAGCTTCGAAGAAGCCTCGATCTGGAGGTGGTTATAGTGGTCAATTTTCAAAGGGTCAGGGTTCTAAGGGATTCCCTGCATGTCCTATTTATTTGTCAACTCTGGTTTCTGTTGGGGTCCATCAAGGACCAGTCAGCCTACACCAGACTTTGGTGGGTATTTAGCTCAATCAACTTAAGCAAAGAGACCTAATTTTGACCGTGCTTTCTTTGAGTATGGTGAGCATGGTAACTTGAGGAGGAAATTTCCTTGGCTTTGACTGGCAACACACAGTAGGCTCCTAGAGCTTTGGTTCTACCCAATAAAAATATTAGTTATGGTAGAGATTATTTGCAGGGCAGGCAGGCCCATCACACTGTAGAAGGTGTGGCTCAAAGCCTAACTCGGGCAATGGTAGATGAGGTAATCAACCTATCAGGGATAGTGCACAGATGGGAGATAAGAATCACTTTTTCAGGTAGACCATAGGTAGAGGCTTTAAATGCGCTGATCACATGTACTATTCTTGTCTGTAATCATATGGCTTCAGTTTTGTTTGACCCTGGGTCTACCTTTTTTTATGTGTCTGCTAGTTTTGCAGAGAGTTTTGATATGTTGTGTGAAACCCTTGACTTTCCTATTACTATATATACACTGGTATGGGATTTTGTGGTGGTGGATAGAGTCTTTCAAGTTTGTCCTATCATGTTCATAGTGAGAAACCTTAGCTGACAAATTGTAGGAGAAATATAATATTTTTAATGCTGGAAATGAGTGGGTTTTAGATGTAATTCAATTCGGAGGAAGTACAAGAATCATTTGTATAGGAAGCAATTTAATCCCTTTGCTAATAATGATTTTCGAACAGCAAATAAGCTTAACAATGTTTCAGAATATGATTTCAAGGATCTTCTCAAATATTGGCACTCTAACGAGTTCAAGGTTAGATCATGCACACTTTAAGATTGTTCTATTGTGAATCTGATCACTAGGGTTATTTATATTAGCATTGACTCACTCACTGCACCTTGTTGATATTAACTTTTATGTAATTAGGAAAAAGAGAAGGAAACCCCCGGTGAATTTTCACTTAAAAAAATCTTTGTGGCTACAAGAAAAAGGAAACCTAGACAAGCATTCAAGGACAGTAATAAGGATACAATTAATAAAATTGTATTAATAATCTTTATTATTGACATTGTTTAGTTGTTATTATATAGGCTCTATTTGGTTTTATTGAATTCTCATCATTTAAACTTGATTTGTAGGCTGAAATGGAGAAAGTTCAAAGTTATGAACAAAGTGAAGATGGCAGTCAATTTGTTGATGCTTGTGCAGCTATCCTGGGACCTGAACACAAGGATTAATGATATTATATGGGTGAGGAGTTATAAAACCACCTTAAAAGTGAAGGGACATGTTGAACCCTCTTCAAGTGCTACCAGTGAGATACAACAAAAATTAGAAGACTTAGAAGATAGGATGCTGAAAAAATTAGAACAACAAAAATGAAGCATCTGCCATGAAGTTATGGTTGAAATCCTTGGATGACATAATCATATGTACCCCGGAATTTATTTGTATGCTGACAGATTGGAAGCATCTTGTGATCAGTCACAACAAAAGATATCAAACCGATTAATCGGTCGTTTGCCATAGCAACAACCAAGGTATGGTTCTCCTCTTCTTCCAAATTTTCATCTTCTTCTTTATTATTCTTTATCTCATTATTCTTCTCCTTTTTTTAATAATAATTAGTACTAAGCATTATTCATAGCTATAATTCTAGAAGGTGATGGAAAATATTTTTCTTCCAATTCTCTCTTTTGGTTTTGATACATCTGCCAACTGTCCTAAAGTTGTTTTCAAATGAAATGGTTATATGGTTATGTTCAAGAAATGGTTATATGGTTATGTTATGGAAATGGTTATATGGTTATGTTATCAAATTCAAGGTCAAATTATATGGTTATAGGGTTATGTTGTCAAATTATATAGTCATGTTATTCAAATTAAGATCGATAGCGTTGTATCAATTGGTTACATGGTTATGTTGTCAAATTTAAGGTCAAATTATATGGTTATGTTCTTGAAATTAAGACGATAGCATTCAAAAAATAGTTATATGGTTATGTTGTCAAATTCAAGGTCAAATTATATGGTTATGTTCGGGAATTAACACTATAGTGTAATCTCTTAAAAATCCAAACCATATCATGGGGTAAATGTGATGTAAGATGTCATATCTCTTGACTAATTTTTAAAGTGTTTGCCTAACTGATGTATGTTTAGTATGTGTCATCACAGACATACATTTGGTAATGAACACTGTTAGCAACTTAATAAGCTATTAAAAGTTAATTATATCATGTCGCGTTTAATTTTGAAAATCGATTGAATTTTGAGATTCAACAGCCTGATGCTACTATAAGGGCGATGCTTTGTGTTTTTTAAAAACTGAATATATATGTTTCCTAGAGGAGATATGTAATGACCCTTCCGGTCATTTCCACGTATAAATTTTGAAGTCAAGCAAATCGACAAAAGATATCGTAAGACCTTTAACAAATTTTCTGATCTTTGGGTCAAATGTCTCAGGGCTTTTCTCCCAATATTTAAAGAGTTAGAAGTCCCCCGAAATACCAAATCGAAGGTCTACAAGTCTAGTTTCCAACGCATAAAAACTCACGTCCAACTGATCTCGGAGTAAAAATTTATGACTGTTTTACCGCGGACTGTCTGGCAGAAAATGGGTTGCGAACTGGGTCGCGAACCGGGTCGGATCAAACTCGATTTAAGCCTCGACTTCACGTATTAAAACGCCATTTCAGTTCTGAAACAGTGATAAAACATAAGGGAGGATCCCGAGAGAATTCTTGAGTATCAAAATCGTGCGTTGGCGAATTACGAGCCTAAACTTAAGAATTTTATTAGCATCGTGCGTGTATTTGAAAATATTTTATTTAAAAGTTGAATTTGGTAAAAACTATATTAGTATTGCCTTTTCAAAATATTTTAAAGGTTTATGGGAAATATTTTTGAAACGTTATAATTGTGTATGTATTTATTTTATAAGGTTTTTATACATCGTAATATTTTAACGGAGATAGTAAATTTAATTATGTTGAAATTTATTATTATAATATAGTAGGTTTTGTTTGAAATAATTTTCTATGAATTATGGTATATTTAAAATATTATATTTATTTTACCACGAATTTATGCAATACCCGAATATATATATAACGGGATAAGAATTTCTTTTTCCTTTGTAATTGCCACCTCCACTCCACGTGTAGGTGGAGGGAGTGGCCAGCAAATGATTGCTAAAGGTGGCAGCATGTTGAGATTACTTTAATTGTTGCTGCCTAACTTACATTTACCTTTCATTATATAGTATATTAGGTTAGAACATGACTTTTTCTTTTCATTGTGACAACATAAGCTCCAACATCCTTTTCACTTTATTGTTCCTCTCTAACAAGTGGGTTATGTAGATGTTACACATATAAATATATTGTGTTATGACACTGTGTTAAGGAGGGGAAATGGTGATTGGTTGGTGCTTTTATTAAAGCACCACAAGAAATCAATTATCGACGTCAAGTTATTCAAGCCCGAGTTCGAGTTTGATTTCGTGTTGGGGATTTTTCGGAGAGGTTCAAGCTTGTCATCGGACGACAGGTAGGTTACAGTTTATTTTCCCTAGACTCCGTATATATAAAATAAAATTATATTAATGGGCATCCTTGGGTTGGTTTATTAGGTTGGTACCACAGACCTTGACCGCTTTATTCATGTCCGCCTACTTTTGTTCCTCCATTGTTTGTAGTATTTGCCGATATATTTTATTTACCCTTGTGGTCCTGTGAGGCCTTGTTGACTCTGGAACATAGAAGGTGGGATTTTGGGAATGTCCGCGAGTCCCAGGCATAGAATTATCCTTCTAGGCTGGTTATGCTTG
>QJPP01005129.1:0-119266 GCA_003996215.1 Jaltomata sinuosa
TTTGATTTAGTTTCCGCATATGTATATATATATATATACTCCTGTTATCTATTCTCCCACTTATTTGTTAGATAGTAGCCCATTACTAACTGTCCTGGGCTACGGGAATTGGTTCGCCTACTGGGGGGTTGTAGGTGCCATCATGACCGAAAAATCGGGTTGTGATTATATATCACAAAACACAGGTGAAAGAGTAGATAACGCTCATGAATCCTTGCAACAACAATATATACAGAAAGTTTAAGAACATCGCGGTATACTGGTAACCTCAAATAAAGGGAAAGAAGGAAAATCAACTAAACATAACCATGCTAGCAATAAAACTCACAAGGTAAGAATGATCGAACAATAAGTAGCATATACTGCAATAGGAATGAGTAAGCTAATCTACCTACATCCCCAACTGTGCCCATACACCCAAGAAACACATACAAGTAAAACCAAACACTCCAGCATCCCATACTACTGGTGCGTACACTTAACAAACAACAAACAAGGGTAGAGCCGTGAAAACAAAGAACGATATGATATGAAATGCCAGTTTGTACTGTATGCACCTCCTCTGGTGCCCGTAAAACTAGCAGGTAAGACCCATAGAAGGCTTTCCCATATACCTCTCTTCCCCTTCTCTGGCACTCTCGGCCCATAGCCCCTAGACCAGATTAGCAAGGTCCATGGAGGTCTCTGAAATAGCATACAAACTCTCAATATCAATAAATATGCCCAGAATCTATCTAGGTCTAAAAAGTAAAAAGTCATGTCTAGTGCTTTGACCCGCCGAACCTAGTACCATATCAAATCAGTAAAAAATAGGTCTAGCACTCTGGCCCAGCCGAGTCTAGAATTATTGTTAAAAACCATTACAAATCTCTTTTACCTTAAAAAAAGTCCTTAAAACCAGTTTTAAATCCATTTCAAACCATTTATATTGAACACGGGCCCTCGAGGCTATGCAAGGTTTAGAAAACTAGTGATAGTTAGGCCCACAACCATAATAGTAGTAAATCAATGAAGGAAACCCCTTTTTCATGACAATAATGATATGCTTGAGTACAATCAATAGCCCAATGGCTCACAATCAACCTATCGGGCCTGCACAGGCTCAATCTGCTCAACAGCACGGATAACCAACTCATAATCATGAATCAATGTGCGAGACTCACAGATATTACCCAAGTATCCCACCATCTATGGTCCAAAGGTAAATACAAGGCCACACAGGGCCACAAGGGTAATACTACAAACTAGTTGAAATACTAAAGCAAACGTAGAAAATGAGACGGACAAAAGGAAAGCGGACAAGGTCTTGGGTGCCAACCTAGTAAACCCAACCCAAAGATGCTAAATAGTACAATTATATCTTATATACACAAAGTCTAAGGTGGGTGAGTTGTAACCTACCTGATGTCCGATGATAACCTGCTGGAAAGACCTCGCTCAAGCTTGAACTGCATTGAGAAGCCCCGAATAATGATCAAACTATCAATAACATAAGCTATTCATCAATACGAAGTTAATGATACCCATAATGCTAATAATTTAATCGGGTTAAAATCTGGATTAAAAGTGAGCCCATAGGCCCCGTAACCCAAAGCCAAAAATGAAAGTCACCACGAGGTTCCCAATGTTACCAGGAGCACATGCTCAAAAATTATACGAAAAATGAGTAAAGAAAGGTCCTAAAACAGCCCCTAATGCCAAGAACTAATTTAGTAATCAAAGGAGAAAATTGACAGAAATAAAGTGTTAGAAACTTACAATTTGTGATGAAAACTCAACCACGGGCATGGATATAAACACCTCACTTCTTAAAGAAGAACCCACAAGGAATTTGGAACTTTGAGCCCAAGAACAATGGTGGAATTCGGTTGGAATGAAGAAAAAAATGAAGGAGAAGAGTTTATATATTGCAAGGGGTCCTTCTTTGCGATTGCAAAGGGACCCTACGCAGCCATGATAACCACGCAAGATAGACCATCACAATTGTGAAAGTAAACCACGTGATCATGAAGAACAAAGGGGCAGGGCTTTCATCATGGTCATGAGAAAGAACCTCGTGATCGCGAAGAGCAAAGAGTGTTGGGTCCACAGGCTCTTCATCGCAATCGCATGAATAGGACATTGCGGTCGCGATACCTAAGGAAGTAGACCATCATGATCGTGTGGCCTTCCTCGCGATCGCGATTAAGGCCTGAGGCATGCACCTACAACAGCTACCAGCAATATTTCTCAAGTTGCAAAGTCTTCAGATGGGTCCCCGGGATTAATCTGGGACCCCGCGCCCATAAACAAACTATGCTATCATACTAGAAATGGTATTTTGGATTCAACAAAATCGACAAAACTCCCAACGGAGATCATTTCAAAGGAAAGTGGGCCTCATGCCCAAAACCAACCTTTAACCAAAACAAAACCCAACACCTTAAAATGAGCCCATAAGCCTCAGGACCCAAACCAAGGGTCCCTCTAGCCTAAAGTCAAAGTTTTGGAGCTAACAGCACTGGCAGAATTTCCATCCGAGGCCATCTTCTCTGAATATTGACCAAAGTCAAACTTCCAAGTTCAACTGGCCTAAAATCACAGAAAGTAAGGTAAAACCACACCAAAATCTCTCACGCCCTAACCAACGTTCCAACTAGAACAAAGTCCATGCTCCGGAGTAAATGGAACTGTAGAATCTGATTCCAAGCATGTTTGCTAAGAATGTTGGCTAATGTTAATGATCTCCTAAGTTAAAGATCTAAAATAAGGAAATGGTCATAACGACCTAATGAATGGATCGAGCACTGAAACATCAGTCCCAGCAAGTCATAAATAACTTAGGGCCACTACAGGTACGCTCTAACAGTACAAAGAAGGTGAAAACATGGTTATGACTGGAGGGGTCATTACAATTTTTCTCTAGATCAATTGGGATGAATGACTTTTGACAAGCTATTTCAAGTTTTGTACACTTATTTGTGAATCAATCAAGCCAAATGAAGAATGTCCAAGTCATGACAAGAGAATGCCTTTTCAAAAATCATTTTCCCCACTTTTCTCAGTTTTCCAACTTCTTTTTGCCACGAAACATATTTGGTGGTCCCATTTGAGACAAGTGTGACACAGACTCAAACTAAAAACTAAAACTTAGCATTTTTCCTTAATAAAGTTGCCTCTCAAACTATCATAGGGAAATGTCACCCGGTTCTACACAAAAACAAAGAAAATAAATTTTTTCTCCTTGAGAAAGAAACATAGCATGAAGAAAACCCTCGGAGTTTATTCAAAACTAACATTTATTAAAAAAAAGGTGATGTTAGAGTTATTCATTCATGGAGCAAAACAACATAATTCAACACCTACCCTACAAGGGCCAAATTGTCTAAAACAGGAATTAAAGGCCCGACAAAGGCATCAAAACAACATCTCTAGCCCAACAAGGGAAACAATCAGCCAACACATCAAAATATCAAGTAAATGCACCCCAAAACTTAAAATCAGCATTGACCTCAATGCGCAATCAAGAATGTAAGAGGTAAGGTGCAAAGACTCCCTGACCATGCTACGTTTCTTTGTCATGTTGCTGAGTTGTAACAGAACTAGGCCTGCTCTTCCCATACGGGAGTGTGATGTTTGTTAAGACTCAAATAGCACCCTCTGGAACTCCGCATCACGTGCCTCATCCTCATCTCCTGGGGCAGCAAATAAATCATCCACAGGGCCAGGAGTTTGGCTAGATGCAGCCATGGCCTTATTAAGGGAGCTCAGATCTGCTGCAGTAATGGGTGCCTTAACCTTAGCTTTGTCCATATCAGCCTAGATAGAAGTTACCGTATGCTCTACGACCTCAACCATCTTGCAAAGCTTCCCAAGATTTTCCACGACATCATTCATGGAATCCTTAACTACTTTCTGAATAAGTCATGGCAGCCTCTTAGCTAATGATTCCAACTAGGACTCATGAGAGTAGGTCATATTGACTAGTTTTTGAAGGCCAGTCAAGGCTGAGGATGAAGGAGATGGTAAAAGCCTAGGAGGTGCAGCCTCTGAAGGATTTTCAGTTGTCCAGAGAGTAGGAGTGCTGAAAACTAACCTCGCTGGGAAAAGGTACCCATGTCAAAATCTGTCTTGGAGGTCCATACATCACCAAAGCCTTGTAACTTCCTCTTCTTGATCTTAGGAGCATCTGCGTCCATCTTTTTGTCAATGTCGATTATCATAGTTACAGTAATAGACTTATAAGATTCAAAGTAAGGTATGTCAGCCTTTGCACATAACTTGCTAATGAGGACTGGGTATGGCATTAAATTAGAGGATTGACGTGCCTTTTTCTTGATCACCACCAATACTATTTCTCTAAAGTTCACGTGCAACCCCAACATAATGCAAGCAACTGGTATAGCTCCCTCATGGGTAATTTTCTAATCATTTTTGGAGGGAAGGAAACGGAAGCAAATGAAACCATACCATAGCTTAGCTTTAAAGTTGAGGTCCTGATGCAAAATTACATCACCAAATCTAGCCCATAGAGGTTCACCTTGGAAATAATCTTTGCAGCCCAATCAAGCAGCATATTCCTAGGAGCAACTTTGGTCACATACTCAGTCCACGAGGCAATTGGTGCACCTCAATAGATGGAGTTGATGGCTTCAGGAGTAATATCAACCTCTTTGCCCCTAACCATCATAGAGTCAAAGTAGGGAAAATCCTTGGCGTTACCCGGATGTTTCATAGCATCTTCTTTTTCTTAGTAGGCCACATAGAATTCAAGGACCACTTCTGGGTAAAATCCTCTTGGCACATCTAGAAAAGGGGACCAATCTCTCACAGCGAATTAGTGGGTGATGTTGAGAAATTCATCCCCAAGTGCCTCTAAATTGATGCTCTTCTCTTGTGTGAAGGATTGGTTGGGCTTGTACTTTATGTAATAAGGTCGCATGCCCTCCCACACAAAATTTAGTGCATTCTTCCTCACTGATATGAATTGAGGGAGCCGTTGGAGTAGCCTCGGGAAATTTCTTCTTGCTTTTGCTTTTTGTGGTGCTTGGAGATAGGGGTCTTCTTGTGCTTTGGCCAGAGTTACCTCTGCTAGAAGACATGATATGAAGAGGGAATATGAGTGCCCAAGATTATTGTATTTTTCAATTTGAAGGAATAAAATACTATAATAAGTTAATAACATAAAAGGAAATGGAATAAACATAGAAAAGAATATCACCAAGCTAAATGTTGGAACATGCAATTCTCAAGTGGAGACTTGCAGCTCGCATATGAATTTTCACATTCTAGACAGAACACTTATGCATAGGACAATGCATGTGCAATGGCATATGCATTTCACATAAGGAGACATGCGGCACGCATGTGCTGTCACACATGGTTGGCAGTAACCTTAAAGTTTCTACTTCCACCTGCATTTCGAAGGTAAAGACTTGCGATGCGCATGTGGAATGTAGATGGGAGGCAGTGAGAATTTTTCAATTCTCCGCTTTTAGTTGCATTGCACATGCATTTTGCAAGGCAACACATGTGGCATACAAGTGCTTAACAGGACAGAAATGAACTATAACAACACCTAGGCATAGCAAAGCAGCAGTTGACCAATTTTTTTTAAGTTATTCGGGTACTCAGACATCCCTAAAACCCTTCACAATTATAAAAGACCAAAATCAATAAGATACATATGCTCAACGATTTCCCTTAAGAAGTACATTACCCCATCTATCATCGAGAATATCAAGCTATATGATTAGCATGAAAAGCACATTAAAGTGCAACAATAGTGACTCTAACTCAACCAAAGTGCTCACCGGACGATGATAAATTGACTATACTACTCAAGGGCACTATGATTCATAATTTTTTATCCCAACACAAGTTTATTTCAATCAAACCCACAATAATGATGATTTTCCCTTAAAAACAACGTCACTCAATCTATCATCGGGCCAAATCATGCATTAACAATGAGTGGGTTACTCAAACTTCACCCCAAACTCAAAATTTTAGGCTAAAAATTAACACAAACAATATGCATAATCCTAAAAACAAGATCTACCAAGTTTTTCACATTCATAATAATAATAAGACCCAAAATTTAGGTTCAAAAAATCAAATTTCAAGAATAAATATACTATGGTAGAATTCAAGCAGCATGCTTCACTAATAATACTCCTAAAACACTTAAAAACAATTATTTTATGTAGGGGAGCATACCACAAGTGAACAAGATGGAGTGAGAAGTGAAAAATTAAAGCTTTGGACCCACAAATAGTGACCCACAATTTTTGTTTTCCAAAAAATGAGTGTGGTGGCAGTGGTTCAGCTGTGATGGAGCGGTGGAGAATAAAGGATGAGAATATAGAGAGAGTTTGGAGAGTTAAGGGAGTTTTAGGAGAGAGTTTGAAGGTTGTGAGGATTTTTAATGGTGGAAGAAAAGTGAAGGGGCAGTTTAAGGGTAAGAAAGAAGGAGAAAAGACACGGGTCATGCCTGGGTTAAGTCAACTCAATGGGTAGGTCAACAAATTTAAAAATCATACCTGCACCTATGACGCAACATGCATTTTGCATGTGACCACTTGCATCTCACATGTGGCTCCACAAGTGACATTTTTCCATCAATTTGGTGCCAGTGCACTACTTATGGACATGCTATAACACGTGCATGTCACGGGTTTCCATGTGCATTTTGCCCTTAGCTTTGCAGGTGCCTTCCAAATTCATTTTTTTCTTCAATTCATTGCCTTTGGGGTGATAATCCACCAGCGTCTGTGAGTTTTCACCTGCAAAATATAGGTGGTGGCACACATCCTCACCGAAAACTTTTATCACTTAGCCACTTTTCCTATCTCCATGCATTCCTAAAATAAACCAAAAACAACAAAGAAGTGAAGTAAACAAATCAAAAACACTTGGGTTGCCTCCCAAGAAGCGCTTGATTTTATGTCATGGCATAATGATAGTACCTCAAGGATCAAGCATTACTCGAGGTCTTGCCAATACGATTGGCACAATCCCATCTGAAACTCTGAAAGTACTTTCTCAAGATTTTCATCATCTCATCCTTTTGCCAAACTAGCAACATCTTATATATGGATAATGGGAGAGTGTCATTAGGACCCTTGTACAAATCCACCAAGTTTGGTGGCTTAGGCATGATAACCTCTCTGGGTTCCGTCTTCCCTTGACCAACATAAAGTACAAGCTGATTATTCAGTGGTTCACCTTTAACCTCATCTTCCCAAGGACCTTCAACTAACTCGTCCTTGGTGGCAATCACTAACACAACCCAATATTCATCCGGGGGCTTCATAGGTTGACATACATTGAATGTGACTTCTTTGCTCCCCACTTGAAATTTGAGTTCTCCTAACTCCACAACAACGAGAACTCTTCTGGTCGCCAAAAATTGATGCCCCAAAATTATAGGCACCTCTAAGTATATGTCATAGTCTAACACCACAAAATCCGCTGGGAGTATGAATTTGTCCACCTTTACCAATACAACAAACAAGATGCCTACTAGTCATTTTATTGACTGATCGGCCATTAGCAACCTCATCGGTGTTGGCTTAGAAGACCCCAAACCTAACTTCTTAAAGATCACATAAGGCATCAAGTTGATGCTTTCCCCAAGGTTGCATAAGGCCTTTTTGAACAAATTAACGTCAATAGTGCAAGGAATGGTAAAAGCACACGGATCTTCTCTCTTAGGGGCCAAGTTTCTTGTCATCTCTGCACTACAATTGTGGGACACTTCCACCATCCCCACATCAATCACTCTTTTCTTTTTTAAACACTTTTTCATGAATTTTGTGTAGCTTGGCATTTTCATTAGAGCGTCAACCAAAGGAATATTCATAGACAATCTGTTGAACATGTCCACAAAAATCTTGAATTGATTATCTTCTTTTTTCTTGATCAACCTCTGACGATATGGAGGAGGACATTTAGGCAATAGCCTTGGCTCACTAAGAATTTCCTCCTCTTTCTCCTTTTTTATATTAATTGCAACTTAAGGAGGTAATTCGATCTTTTCCCTCTCCTCTTTCAAGCTTTCATCATCAGCAATCATATTGGTTGCATTAAGCTTCAGCTCAATCTCCGAATTTGCATCACAACTCTTTTCAATCTCAACCTCATTTGCTAGTTTCTCATTGTTTTCAAACACAACTTATTTGGCTGGTTTGCTTACACCATTGAGCATCCTTCCACTTTGTGTGACAATTTTCATCACATGGCCATCATTCTTCGGATTTGCAAGAGTATCACTAGGAAGGGTGCCCTTCAACTAGGGTTTCATTTAGGCTGATAAGTGGTTCATTTAGGTCTCCAAGTGCTTGATCAATGCTGAATAAAAGCTAACAATTTGGTGAAGGGTAGACACATCACTCTTCAAGTTTTTCACCCTATTGTTCGTATACTCTACCCTTTTTAGAACACGTGACAACATGTCTTCAATCTTGGAACTAGCGGAGTCACTAACACTTGGTTGGAATGGAAAAGCATCTACCTTGGGTGGAGGCATTTATGGGTTAACACTTTGGTGATTGTAGCGATCACCATCTCTTTCACGATCTCCCCATGGACCATCATGATCCCTACCTTGCTCACGATCTCTCCATTGATTACCTCTATCCTGATTCTAACCTTGATTCTTATCCCGAGGTCACCAAGGGCCTTGATTTGCACCTTGGTACCCCGGATGAGAACCCACCATTAAATAACAATATTCTTCATCCATCAATGTATAGATACCACCCTCATCATGGATTTTGGCACCATAAGCTCCCACGGAATTTACACTCATAGTTCTGGTACCTATCATGTGCTTGGCTAACAATTCAATTTGGGTCATCATCATGGCCATAGCCTCACTCGTTCTTCCTCTTTGCTTCTCATTTTATTAGTCATAATAGAGGAGGTGAGACCTGATGTCACCTCGGCCTCTCTAGTGTGCCAAGCTCTATTTATCTTCATCATTCTATCCAAAAGAGCTGAAGCAAGACCATATGTTTAATCCATGATAGAGACACCCGCAATATTGTTCACTACCAGCTTGTTAATTGAATCAAGTTCCCAATAAAAGTTTTATAGTAGAACCCCATCTGGTAGCCCATGGTTCGAACATAGCAACAACTTTTTCTTGAATGTTAACCATACCTCGTGCAAAGGTTCATCTGACAATTGTCGGAAGTTTGTGATTTTGTCGCACAATTGCAACATCCTTGATGGTGGGAAGAACCGGTCCAAGAAAGCCTCAACTAACACATTCTATGATATGATTGAGCCCTTGGGGAGCTCTTATATCCATGTGGTTTCCTATCCCATGAGAGAGAATGGAAATAGTCGAAGTTGGATTGATTCTTGACTAATGATTTGAATGTTGAAGGGCTGGAAAATCTCAAAAAAGTTTCAAATATGTCAGTTTTCATCCTTATTGGCCAGCCCGCCAAACAATCTTTTCATTTGTATTAAATGCAGCATCGTGCTTGTCATATGGAAGACTGCATTTCCAATAGTGGGAGGTAGCCGAATGACACCTGTGACACCATGAACAACAGGCTCATCTTCCGTATCCATGAATTCGTGCATGCTGCCTTGCATACTAGAGTGGCTCATAAGTTACCTGATCACAACACCAAAGACAACAAAAATGTAAAGGAGAACAAGATGCTAAAGTAAAGTGAATCAAAAGATTAAAAAAAATGGCATATCAAAATTCAATCCCCGACAACAACGCCATTTTTTGGTGACCTCTAAAAAAACCTCTCCCGAAGGAGGTGGCAATGGTCATCGAGCAAAATACTAAGTAACCCAATGTGAGGTCTGGATCAAACCCACGGATAATTGTACAGAGATTAACCACAAATTGTCAAATTGACTTACGAGAGCAAGCAAAGTATTCAAACAAGTAAATAAAAATAGGGGAAATAGTTTGAGAACTAAACATTGAATTGTAGCAAAATAATAGCGTAAACACAGTTGTTTTAATCAAGATTGGAAGGTTAGGGGTGTGCTTCCGATGGGGTCATGCAATGGGATAGGGGTTATTATTCAAGCTAATTCTCAATTAAAGTATGGGTAGCCTTGGTTGAAATCATGCTTAGTTGTCTTTCAGCCTACTAAGCATATATACACTATGGTCTCTTTCGAACCCTATAGTTAAATAATAAATCAACCAATTGACTTAGGTGAGTTAGGCTATTTCTAGCCGTAACTCTTACGTGGGAATTTCTTAAATCAAGCAATTTCTTAACCTCAATTTATGGTAAAAATCTCAAATCCCCACTATTGAATCCTTACCCAATTAATGAACTTCTTCTTCAAGCAAGTACATAATTAGTAAGCTAAATTAATATTTTCAACCATCAATTTTATAATGAAAACATGAAGGATTCAATAGACACACACATAATAATCAATTATAAATCCAAATAATCAACACCCATTCACAAATTTAAACACCTATCATACACACACCCCTAGAATTGAATTTAACTACTCATAATGAAGGAATAAGAGAATATACCAAATGAGTTATCAATAATTTCATTCATTCTTCAATAACTAGCTTCAAATTCAAAGATCAAGTATCAACAATGGTGTTTCTCAATACAAAAAAGAAAGAGAAACTTGTACACTAAGGTGTACTCTACTCAATACTCAATTGGGAATCAAAAAAATGTTTTCTATTCCATGCACAGATCCCAAAAGAGTGATGGAGGCTTCCCAATTACGCCATAGAAAATTTGTACCATTTTGCCCTTCGGGTTACATGTGAAGGCCCCTGCGATTTCCCATAGAGACTTACAGCACACAGGTTCCAAGTCTTTAAAGTTGTGATACTCTATCTGCTTGCATCCCCATTTGCAAGGGCATATGTGATTGCCCTTGGCAACTTGCAGCGCGCAGGTTCATAACTGTTAGGTAGTGTTTTAGATTCCTTGTGCATTGGCACCTTTTAAATATAGGTAACATCATGCGATGCGCATGTCAGCTCTCACATCACTGGCAGATCCTTTTTCTGGTCAATCCTCTTTTGACTTAGCTTTCGCTTTTAGCTCATGTGGGTTCAAATCCTCTTTTTTCTTCATTAACCAAGAGTTCCTGCATATAAGATAATAAAGTCATAAAATCCATCTAAATCATATCAAATCAAGGCAATAATTCATGAATAAAAGCTAAATAAGTTGGTAGATTAGCAACTTATCAATGTGCAGAAGATGAGCTTGAGCATCTCGTCATTATTTCTGAAGTCGTGAAGGAAGATTGGTGTTAACTTGTTATTGACTACTTGTGTTATGGGATACTTCCAGAAAATCCAAGGAAAAAGACTGACATTCGTAGTTGTGCACCTCACTTACTTTTTTATAAGAACACATTATTTAGAAGATCATTTAAGGGAATACTTTTTCAATATTTGGGGGCAGAAGAAGCAGTCCAAGCTTTGCGAGAAGCACATTCAGAAGTATGTGGATCACATCAATCTAGATTAAAGCTACACTTCCACATAAAAAGGATGGGATATTATTGGTCAACGATGGTGAAAGAGAATTTGAATTATGCTCAAAGATGCAAGGCTTGCCAGTTTTATGCAAATTTAATACATCAGCCTCCTAAAGTACTACACCCGACTATTGTGTCTTGGTCATTCGATGCTTGGGGACTAAATATTGTCAGACCACTATGCAAATCTTCTTGTGGACTTTTGTACATCTTGGTTGCAACAAATTACTTCTCCATAGGCCAAAGTTATCACTCTCCAAGAACTGGAGAAGGAAAATGTTGCAAACTTTGTCCGAGTAAATATCATATACCATTTTGGCATTCCTCGCTACATAATAACGGACAATGCAAACCATTTGATAACAAGTTGATGAACAAGAATTGTGATCTCTTCAGTTTCAAGCAGCGTAAATCTTTTATGTATCATGTTGGCACCAATGGCCTAGCTAAATCTTTCAATAAGACCATGAAACTTGTTGAAGAAGGTTGTCTCCAAATCTAAAAGAGATTGGTATGAGTGAATGGAAAAATCCTTATGGGCGTATAGGATGACTTATCACACACCAACATAAGCAACCCCATATTAACTTGCTTTTGGAGTTCAAGCAGTCCTACCACTAGAGTGCCAACTACTTTCTTTAAGACTTGCTATTCAAGAGGGGATCACTGAAGAAGAAAATGCTCGATTGCGTCTTGCAGAATTAGAAGCACTTGATGAGAAAAGGCTGGAAGCTCAACAAAGTTTGGAATGTTATCAAGCCTGTATGTCTCATGCTTTCAACAAAAAGGTTCGCTTGAGGCGCTTCCAAGTTGGAGATCGAGTACTTGAAGTAAGCAGGCCAATTATCACTTTGCACAAGTTTGGGGCAAAATCACCTCGAAGTGGGATGGACCATACATCATACAAGAAGCATATTTAAATGGCGCTTATAAGCTTGTTGATGCATATGGCATGAGAATTGGTCCTATTAATGTAAATTCTTGAAAAAATACTATCCTTGAAGTAAGATTACGCATCTTAAGGCACCAGCATAAGATGCATGTCAAACCTGGTTGCAAGACTATAAATTGTGTGCGGATCCAAAAAAATGTCCGCTAGATTGAAAACCTCGCAAGAGGTGGCCTAGGCAAAAGTTAGGACCAAAATCACTCTTTCAGAACTACGTAATGACTTGATCCTCTTCACCGAGGTATGTAGGCGCTTAGAATTTTATTCTAGATTCAATCGCATGAGTGCCAAAAAAGTACAAGTTTCCATTTGATCTAGCACATGAAGGTTAAATCCCAAGTACTCGTTCGTCAAACTTTGGACCTTCACCAAAGATTGATGCTTCAATCGAGGGCAAATATCATTAGCAAATGAAATTAATGTTTCCATAAGTGATAAATTCTGCAAGTTGGAATCCTCATATTCACAAAGCCATCATGTTAGTATCTTCAAATGCGCAAAGATAAAGAGAAAAAAATGAAAGAATTTAAGCTGACTCCAAAGAGAAATTTGTACAAATCTATGAACCTTTTGGCCGAGATTTTTATATGGATCGTAGCACTTGGAGTCCTCTTTTCAATGAAATAATAAGCTTGTGATTTTGATACTCGTACTCTGAGTTATGATTTTTTCTCCACATGCACGCAAAGCTAAAGAGGCAAACAACGCAGAATTTATTTTGACTTCGAAGAAAAACTTGTACCAATATGTGAACCTTTTGGCTATGATTTTTACATGAATCATAGCTCTCAGAGTCCTCTTTTCAATAGAATAAGAATCTCTTAATTTTTCTACTCCTACTCTAAGTTATAAATTTTCTTCCACAAGCACGCAAAGCCGAAGAGGCAAACAAGGCAGAATTTGAGCTGAATTCGAAGAAAATTCTCTACCAATCTGTAAAGATTTTGGCTGTGATTCTTACATGGATTGTAGCTCTCAGAGTCCTCCTTCCAATGAAATAAGAATCCCATGATTTTGGTACTCCTACTCCGAGTTATAAATTTTCTTCCACAAGCACGCAAATTTGAAGAGGCAAATAAGGCAGGATTTGGGCCAACCACAAAGAAAAATTTGTACCAATCTGTGAACCTTTTGGCCATGAATTTTACATGGATCATAGATCTCGGAGTCCTCTTTCAAATGGAATAAGAATCTCATAATTTTGGTACTCCTACTCCAAGTTATGAATTTTCTTCCACAGGCACGCAAAGCCAAAGAGGCCGCCAACAAGGCAGAATTTGAGCCAACTTCGAAGAAAAATATGTACAAATCTGTAAAGCTTTTGACCGCGATTTTGACATAAATTATACCTCTTGGAGTTCTCTTTCTAACGGAATAAAAATCTTGTAGTTTCAGCACTCCTATTCCAAAAGTTATGATTTGTTTGGTGAAGCCACACTAACCTGAAATTGTGAGCATTTCAGCACATAAAGCCAAACTTCAAAAATATATTTGGGACAATCCAGAAGATTTCAAGCTTTGAATTTTGGGTATGTTTTAGATTGGGAAGTCCAGTTTTCATGAAATCAAGCCTCTCCAGATTACAACATTCCCACACTGTGATATGATTTTACTGGCGTAATGGCGCGAATCTGAAACTGTCGGTACATTAGCAGCCAAACATAACTTCTAAAATTAATCTAGAACAATCCTGATGGTCTTAAGCTCTGAATTTTGGATATGTTTTTGATGGGAAAGTCTAGTTTATAGGAAATTAAACCTCTCATAATTTTGACATTGTCGCATCATGATACAAGTTTGCTACTATAAAGGTGCAAAGTCGATGAACAACAAAGTGTAGGAAAAAGTCGAAGCTTAATACTACAATATTAATGCATCAAAACAAGTATATAATTCTTCAAGCTGAAACACAAAAGGAATAGTGAAAAGGATGCATAAAATAAAGCAAAATGAAAAAGAGTTTTATTGTTGTCAACTAATCAATCGAATTCGAAAAGAAAAGAAGCAGAAAAGGTCTAGCAAGATATTTCGTATAAGATAATCTAAATATAGCTTGTAATTAACTAAATCTTGAAGAGCGACCTCTAAGTCTCTCTTCTTCTCTTCTACATCGTTCAAGGCATTTGCAGTCACCAGGGAAACATCAGCACAATTATTGTACTCCTCTTTGCAGTTGAGACTTTAGATTTGACATCTTCAAGTTCTTTATAGGTAGCATCTTGGAGAGCTTTTAACTCTTTCACCTTCATCCTTGCCTCCTTAAGAGATCAGCGGGCAGCAGATAGTTCCCCATATTTCTAGTTCTTTTCGCTTAATACAAGATCTAGATATCCCTTGGCTTTTAAATATGGCTTTAATTTTTCAATTTTCACGGCCTTATCGGCAAGGTTCGATCGTTCTTGGTCATAGGAAGTGGCAAGCTCACAGAAAAACCCCAATAATTTCTTCAAAGAGGAAATATCTACACCCATTACATCCATATATTTAAGAACCACTTGGACCTCATCATTAAGGGGAGAAGCACGATCTTCTGTACGGCCAAAAAGTTTAGCATGGATCTTAGTCCAACCACCTGTAATGAAATCCTTTCAAAGCTCCGAGATAACTTTTCTTCCATCAAAAATGGACATGGTTGGTGTTGGTTGTTTGTGGAAATCGGCTTCTATTTTTGCTGTAGTTTCTGCCATGAGAAATAGGAGTGACCTCTCGCTCTAATTTAGATGTTGAAAATGATTTTCTAGAGCTCGGCCCTACTATCGATTCACCACTATCTTGTGGCTTACTTTGGTGGAAAACCTCCAACATGTCAACATTGCTTAACTGCGTAAAACAATAGTTAGTGAAGTCATTCGGGAACCATTAGATAGTAAGAAAGTTTAAATCATTACCTTTTTAATAGCTATCAAAGTTCTTGGAGAACTAATATTGCTGTCAGAAATTACCACCGCATGCAAATTTGTATTTCTTGGCTCATCTAAAGATGATTTCACATTTTTTCAACAACAATCTACATATCTTCTAGTACTCTCGTCTTGAGATGGTCACTTGATATAAGATTGATGAGGTTGAGTTGGCGTCTTTTCTTCTTGAACTTCTTTATATGAAGGAGGTCCCTTGATCTTGTATGGAACAACTACTTTAGACTTTAAAGAAGAAGTCTTGTTCACAACTAGGACCTCTTTGTTATGTTCTTGAAGGGCGTCAGTAATAGGACCCACATTGTTCACCAAGAATTGCATATTGTCCTTACGAGAGCTCCAATGCACCTTTTCCCACCAAGATTTATAATTGAGCGTCAAGAATTTCTTCAAGTTGGACTTATTAGGGGGGAATGTTGCCCTTGCCTTTGATTTAGTTAATACGCAGATTCATGCAAATTTTAATCCATCTTCTAAAGAAGACTCACGAATATCTTGGTTTAATCGGCCAGGAGTATCTTGGAAAAAGCCAAATTAGCAGTTGAATCTATGAGGAGTATAAAGCTCAATAATTAAAACATCCTCATCCCTCAAAGGGAGATAGTTTGAGAAAATACTCATAAAATAATTCGATTGAAACTCCTTTTCAATGTTGTCATCGCGGTAGTGATATGCATGAGGCCTATCGAGCATTGTTCCATCCCAAGCAATGTTTCCTCCTCCATGTATATACTTCCTCGCATTTTCCAAAATAACTTGTAGCACCTTCGCCAAAATATGTGGCCATGAGGGAATCGGCTGGCCCATTTGCTAATGGAAAATGAGTCTTGAAGTATGGGCCAACTAACCGTACACATAAGAAATACAGAAGAAAGCCCCGACCAGATCAAGCCACGGGTATTTTGAAATTGTGTTTAATCCCTTGTAAATTCTAGTTAAGACTGGGATGGCAAGGCTGGCTCTTCACCCACATGCTAAGTGACAAGCGATTTTGAAAACACCCAAATCAATAAAGTTGCCTTCCTTCATAGGGAGCACGAATATACACAACCATCAAGACAAAAAGGCAGCCAAGTAAGTTTTGTCCATCTTATGACCCTTAATTCTTAACCTATGGAATAAGTCTTCTTCAACAGTTGACCAGTTAACAGCCTCATTAAGTGCTCCAATCAGATTATGCGATGATTTGAGATGAGCGGACTTCTTCTCTTTTCTTAGTTGAGGGTGTCGATACATTGCATCTTTCTTACACCAAAACTCTATCCATTTTCATGCAAAAACATTCTGGTTATCGCTATTTTCTTCTCTTAGCCAATGGAAGGCATCGAAAAAATACTCACAGGACTGAGGGAGAAAATTGTTTCTCATACCACATGTGCTTGTAAGTTTGACAACATTTAGCAGGACCTCTTCATAAAGACTTCCTATTATGGGTAAACCACCAATTGCGTGTAAGTCCCAAAGTGATATGGATAGTTCTCCAGCTGAAGTAAGCAATGTATTTGTAAGAGGACACCAAGCATCACAGAAGACTTGTAAAATGTTCGTATACAGCATCATAAATCCTTGCATCCTTCAAATTCTTGTGAATACTACTAAGAACATCTTTGTTCCACTCCCAGTACCTAGGAATGTAGTGAAACTCGCAATCAAGCGTGAAAGTGTCAATCCAGCTAGCCTCTCCATTTATGATACATCGACCCGGGCACGATAAAGAACTTGCAGTATTTTTGGTATGATGATTGGGGAAGCAAAGTACCCACTCTTGGGTGGATAACTAGTGTATTCGAGAGTCCAATAGTCTAAACCAGATAGATTCCCCAAAGATGGCCACGGAGCAGCATATTGGCCAGCTAATAATGTACTAATAGGAAATCTTGTCTCCACCTTGCTATCCTTTTGGTTTGATATTATAAGATATCGCGACTTGGAGGAAGACGATACTGAATCTATGAATTAAACCATGGTGTAAACTACAAAAAAGGGTGCTTTATCAGCACTTAACTCGGTAATTCAATAATCATGATTTTGAATTCAAATGTTGTATAACCGACTTTCTTGAATATGGACCATGTAAAGTTTTTGTCTTAGACGATGTAAAGTCTATGACTTAAGAGATACAATACTTTTACTTCAGACGGTGTAAGGTCCTTGCGGCAAACTATATAAAGTCTTTACCTTAGACGATGTAAAGTCTTCAGCTCGGACAAGATGACACTTTGGCTCAGAGGTCTAAAGTCTTTGCCTCGGGCAATGTAAAGTCCTTGACTCAGACGGTGTAAAGTCTTTATCGCTTATTATATAAAGTCCTTATCTTAGACAGTGTAAAGTCTTTGACTCAAACAAGGTGACACTTTAGCTCAGACGGTGTAAAGTCTTTATCACAGACCATGTAGAACTTAGCCTCAGATGGTATAAAGTCTTTGGCTTGAACAAAGCGATTCCCTTGGCTCAAATGGTGTAATGTCTTTGCCTCAGATAATTTGCGATCCTTAGCTCGGACGCTATAAAAATCCTTACCTGGATCATATAAATTCTTTGCCTTAAATGATGTGAAGTCTTTGTCTTAGATGACGCGATGCCTTTGGCTCAAACAGTTAAAGCTTTAATATCGTCACCTACAAAAAAAAGGGGGAGGTAAAGAAAAGGGAGACCTAGAAGAAGATATTTACCTAAGTATGGTATATCTTGATTGTCAAAATAAATCAAGTTGCTCTCGCGAATACTCTTGCTTGCTGAAATGATAAGAGACGTAAAAGAAATTGGCCCATGACTATTAACTTCCATCATAAGTTAACAGTAAATCAAAGGTATAAATCACAAAATGTGGGTGATTCTTGATTTACGTTACAAACTTTAGGAGTCATTGGCAAAAGAAAAAACAACGACTATCATTGGTAATTTTTAATTTACGTAAAAAAGGAAGGGAGTTGTTATTACTTGAAAGGACACAAAGCAAATCCTAATTTTTTCAGATGTTATATATGTTATTTGTTAGAATATAAAGATGTAGTATATTGGCATTATGACTACACATGTTGTAACCTTGTTATTCAAGAAAGTTACTAGAAATAGTGCCTTGGTCATCCAACAGCCAACACATGCGACACAATGAAAAAAATTCTTGAAAAGGAATAAAATAATAACAATTAAAGAATGAGCAACAAAGTAGTCATGAAACTTTGACCAAAAGAAAAAGATTCTTGAAAAAGACAAAAGAAGAATGGATATGAAAGGGCATGCACAACAAATAAAAAATAATCAAGAAACTTACCTAGACATCAACCAATTAGTTGGATGACACTAGTGCAAGTGTTTCAGCAGTACGAATTATAAATTTTGATGGCTGATCAATCTATTTATAGAAGTGTAGTGGCGGTGATCACTCCTATTTTAGTACTACTTCAGTATCACAATTTGAGAAGTGGTGGGGCATCGCCCCAGGGCCCAACCCAAAAAAAAAATCAGTTTTTGTCTACTCTAAATCTAAGTAGGAAAAGGGTTATTTTCCTCATACTCTATAAATACATCTCAAATCACAATTCTTAAATAACTTTTGACCTAAGAAGAGCTAGAAGTCGCCGTGGAGGCCGGAGAATATTGGTTTCATCTTTTCTTCTTTTTTATTATTTATTTTACATTTTTTTTTGAATGATTTATTGTAATTTCTCCATGTCTATGTGGAGTTAAACTTCTCGTTCTAAGATTATGGTAGCTAACTACATGATTGTTGAAGTAGACGATTAATTTGATTAATTTGATTATTTATTTATCACATTAATTGTTCTTATATTCTTGTACTTACTATTTTAATGCTTCGCGACCATTAAAATAAATCTATAATCTCTTTGTGAACTCGGAAGAAGAATCATTGGGATAGAACGAAGAATATAGGGAGCAAGACCTCTCTTTTATGACGTAAAGAGTAGGTTTGCGACTAGGATAGGAATATACCTAGAACATCTTATTTGGTTTATACCAGAAAGATATATAAAAGCGTGCGAAATAAGATGCCACATCTCCGCTCAACGATGTAATTGTGATGCTATTCTGGATAGGCAATTAGAGGCTTGGAAGATCATAGTTATAAAATTAACTCCAAAATCAGCAACTAGATAAACAAACAAGTCAATAAAATTACTTATTTAACATGATTGGTAGCGAATTCATAATCCTAGATCGATTTCATCATATTGATTACGTAAAAACCTTCTCTTTGTTTGGTTCATTGTTCATTAGTTAACTTCTTCTTTTTACTTTGGTTAATACATATTTCTTTGAGTTTTTACGCTTGAATAAATAATTAGAACTTGTTTAATTTAGTAAAATAGTTAATCAACAAGTCTTTGTGGGTAAGATATTTGGACTCTCAATCCTATATTACTTGTACGATCGTGTATACTTGCGTGTGCGTTAGGACGCACTAAGATTTTGGCGCCGTTGTCGGGGACTTAGAAATTAATTATTTATCTATATTAGACATTTTTTTTTCTTTATTTAATTTTTTATATATATTTTATAGATAGTTTATTTTTTCTTTTTTTGTTACTACTCTTCTTAACATGACATCTAGGGATAAATATTGGTTGAATGATTAGTACTATTCATATGTTGGTAATCCTTATCAGTACTGTGGAGAACTCCACCTGGTATCAATTGCCATGATATTCAAGAGGGTGGGTGGTGCGCACCTACCCAATCTTTTGAATTTAATGTAGGTTGTATATGTGGTGGTCAGGATGGCCATTTGAATGGTTGTCCTAACTCTTATTCCCCTTCCCCAAGCCCTTATTATGATTCTTCTGTTGTTTATAATGTTGGAAGGGGTAATGAAGTGGAGGATGTGAATCATGAGGCTCATCTCATTGATATGTTAAAGCAAATATTGGATAAGCAAGAAGAATTTAGGAAAGACACAGAGAGGATATATTCCCACCTCACAAATATGCAGGCTATGATGGAAGCTTGTATTGATCAGCAAGTTACAGTCTTAGCCAATACCCAAGACGAACTCCTAGTAGAAGAAGAAACTGAATCCCTACTAAGAGAAAGTTGTGAGGAAGCAGACATAGTGAGCCAATCTTGGCTAAGAGAACAAGAGAAAAAAGTTAAATTTCATGAGTTTCTCCGTGATAATCTTACATACATGATGACACTGCTGATAGAAGAAAGAGTTGAGCTCAGACAAGAGATAGACCAATTTGGCTCAGCTATTCATGACTTAGAGAATCACTTGAAGAAAAAGGTTGAGGTGTCGAAGCCCAATCATCAATTGTTGTGGATACTGGCCAACTAGTGAAGCATATAGAGGAATTCCAGCCATTCAACTATACTTTATTCATTAGTACCGATGTTGAGGAGGTACACAAAATTGAGCTTGTCAAAAATAATGTAAGTTTTGAGTTGGAACGTATTGGACGGCATTCTAATCACTTTTCTACATTATGCTTGGATGATGACATGAAAATTGAGTCATCTAAACTGGTGGAGAAGTGTGTAGATGAATAAGAAGGTCCTTACATTCTAAAATTTACCACACCAAAGAGACAAAACGACATTCCTCACTTAAGGGCCAAGAAGTTCAAGATGCGACATCCTTTGCTTAGTCCCTTCATCTTTATACCACCGACCCTTGAGAGAAGCAAAAAATTTAATGCAAAGTTAGGGGTTCAATTCATAAGTTCTAAGTGGAAAGAAAAGTGGTGAACTTGACGGCGTCGTGCCGTGACGTTAAATCAGGCGCTTGTTGGGAGGCAACCCAATTTGTACTTAGCTTCTTATTTTTTAGTTAGGGTCACATTTTTTTTGATTTTGCAGGTTTGGAGAAGTCTGAGTACCCAAATTTGAAAGCTAAGGAGTATGGTTTAAGCTTAAGTGTGGGATCGTTCTCCCCTTGATAAAAATTGAAGAAACATGCTGTCAGCTAGGCCCTAGAGGGCCTGAGGGAGTATTTCTTACCCTTGTTCTTCATCTTTTACTTTAAATTACTTTAGGGACAAAGCATGATTTTAAGTGTAGGGTGGGGAATCTTTCGATAATTGTGAGTTTTAGGGTGAGTATGCCATAGGAGTTTATTTTATTTGAGAAAAAAATATATACAAAAATATTTTTTTATTTTTTTTAGAGGCATATCTCATTCACCCCTTGGTTTTTCTTTTAGATTCTTTTTCGAGGAGGTGCCTTTAGAATCGGGTAATTTTTATTTTTTTAGGAGTAGTTTTTATTTTTTTTAGTTATAGGTAGAGAAATTTTCTCGATGATAGATGGATGAGGACCATCTTGAGGAAAAATTAGTCATAGAAAGAAGAAAGATTAGAAACCATAGTCTTTTGAATGCTAGGTGCTTCTCCTAAGTATACACTAGGCGTCATGGTTAATTCACTCAAAAGAAGCATAAAAGGTAGGAAACTTCATTTAGAGACGCATAAGCTCTTTAACTTGACTCAAAAAAATATAAAGATGAGCTTAATAATGTTAGTTCATTCAATTTGGTTGTGTTGTGAATATGAAGTCTTAGGAAATCATTTTTGAACTATTGTGCCATGTGTGGTGAGTGTTTGTTGTGTTTCTTGCATATCTTGATATCTAGAACTTGTCTCGTATGAAATGAAACATAGTGTTGACTTGTGGGATATGATCAAGGCATTTCTTTGTAATCCACTTCTTTTTTACTATTGTTTGTGCCACCCTTTATGTTATCCTTAGTTAAGCCCCTTTGAGCCTTGAGCCTATTTTCTTGACTAGCCACATATTTAGCCTATCTCTTTTATTTGATTACCATATATTAATTTGATCCAATCATTTCCTAATGCACTTTGTAGTTGAAAGACTTAAAGAAAAAGAAGGGAACAAAAGAGAAAAGGTAAAAAGATAGAGGGAGGTTATTGTGGTAAGAATAAAAATTAGATGTGGTGCCCTTGTGAAAAATAATTTGTATACTGGTAGTAAGGAGAGGAAAATCAAATAAAAATAAAAATAAAAAGTTTAGAAAAATCTCCTTGCTAGCAATAAGTGAATGAAGGATAAGGGCAACAAACCAAAAGAAAAAGGGGGAGTTTGAAAGGAAACATGAAGATAAGTTGAAGTTGAGGTGATATAAGGAAAAGAGTAAAAAACTTTAAAGTGAGTGTCTTAAAGTGCATAGAAAAAGTAGTCACTATTGGCCAAAGTGTTCCTACCCATCCCTTAGCCGATATTACAACCTGTAAAAGTCCTTTTGATCCTACAATTTTGATGCTTTGTTAATAGAGTATTACACTAAGGGAAAGTCTATGGCATGTCTTGTATGCATGAAACTTTCTTTGAGAGAGTGAGCGAATTTCTTATCTATTTTCCCTAATTTGAATATGTATGTATGATGTGAGCAAGGGGCATCTCTCTTTAATGTGAGGGCACAAAATGGTGAGAATTTGGTATACTAATGATGGGTATATTTACACATGATCATGTTGGCCTTATTTTTATGAAGAGTCAATTTTAGAGGTTGTGTAGTTTCAATGAAGGGTCTATGAAAATATGATTGATGTATGCATGTCGAGTGGATTATGGGTCATGATTAAACTGTCTAGTTAACTTGGGAGTGAGTAGGCTTGTTCAATTGATATCTTAAGATGTGAAATTTTGTAGGGTGTGTAGTAGTTAAGTGTGGGGTGGTGATCTTTGGCGTATTTATACGCCCACCTGCCTCATTTACCCATGTTTTAGCCTTATTTTGAGGGCAAAAGTGATTAACATCCCTATGATTATTTGCATACTTTTGATTATGAGCTAATATATGTGATTAGATGCGTTGCAGAGAGAATATGGAGAAAAATAACTCATGAGAGCTAAAAATGAAAGCATAAAAGCATTGGAAAAGAGTTAGCAAAGTTTCGAGAGAAAAGAGAGCAAAAGAAGAAATTTGGGTTGTGGCGTACTGCTGGCGCGCCACCCCAGCCCCCAAACTACTGATGGGTGTGGCTGGCGCGTTGGTGGCGCGTCGCCCCAGCCTCAAACCCAGAAAATTTCAGCTGGGGCATTGCCCCAGGGCCCAACCCGAAACATTTCAAGCTTTTGTCTATTCCAAAAGTAGGAAAAGGGGTTACTTTTCTCATACTCTATAAATACATCTCAAATCATAATTCTTAAATAACTTTTGACCTACGAAGAGCTAGGAGCCGCCGTGGAGGCCGGAGAATATTGGTTTCATCTTTTCTTCTCCTTTATTATTTATTTTACGTTTTTCTTTAGATGATTTGTTATAATTGCTCCATGTCTATCCATGTGGAGTTAAACTTCTCGTTCTAGGATTATGGTAGCTAACTACATGATTGTTGAAGTAGACGATTAATTCAATTATTTGTTTATCACATTAGTTGTTCTTATATTCTTGTACTTACTATTTTAATGCTTCGCGACCATTAAAATAAATCTATAATCTCTTTGTGAACTCGAAAGAAGAATCATTGGGATAGAACAAAGAATATATGGAGCAAGACCTCTCTTTTGTAACGTAAGGAGTAGGTTTGCGACTAGGATAGGAATATACTTAGAACGCCTTATTTGGTTTATACGAAAAGATATATAAAAGCGTGCAGAATAAGATGTCATATCTCCGCTCAATGATGTATTTGTGATGCTATTCTAGATAGGCAATTAGAGGCTCAAAAGACCATAGTTGTAAAATTAACCCCGAAATCAGCAACTAGATAAACAAACAAGTCAATAAAATTGCTTACTTAACATGATTGTTAGAGAATCCATAATCCTAGATCAATTTCATCATATTGATTACGTAAAAACCTGCTCTTTGTTTGGTTAATTGTTCATTAGTTAACTTCTTCTTTTTACTTTGGTTAATACATATTTCTTTGAGCTTTACGCTTGAATAAATAATTAGAACTAGTTTAATTTAGTAAAATAGTTAATCGACAAGTCCTTGTGGGTACGATATCTGGTTTCTCAATCCTATATTACTTGTACGGCCGAGTACACTTGCGTGTGCGTTAGGACACATAACAAGGACAGAATATATTGAAGGCGGTGACAAGATCTCCTAATAGGGTAAAAATTCGGAAGAAAAAAAATAGCTGCTTATGATGCAAATTGATTTTAAGTTGTTTCTTGGTTGAAACTAAACCCCCACCTCCTTTTAAATGATGTTGTTGTAGACATCGAAATTTGGGGGATTCTAGAAGATGAGTCTTATTTATGTTAGGGTTTTTTGGAGGCTACTCTATCCTAAATCCTAGATTTGAGGCTACTCTACCCTAAATCCTAAATCACGCCTATTTAAAGGGTAACATATCCCTTAAAGAAATCTCGAATATTCATAAAATCCTGAATATTCATAAGAGATCTACAAAATCCTCCCTTTATAAAGATCAAATAAATCTCAAAGATGTCCAGGTTATTCAATATTCGATAAATACGCTACTAACGGCTCTCGAATAAAGGAAAAATTTCAGAGAGAAGAATCATGGGAGAAACAAAATTGTATCCATAAATATTCATCAGAAATTTCAGAGAGAAGAATCAAGGGAGGAACATAATTGTACCCACAAATATTCATCAATAAAATCTCTGTTTCTTTATATTTTATTGGTGATTGCAATTTATTTTTTGTCACATTAAAACTTATCGCAAAGAAACTGGAATGCCCAGTGGAATCAAATCTGCACTTCATCTCTTCTCTCACAAATCAAATATGCAAAATCTGAAACAACAAAATCGCAAAGATGGAGCTCTATTTTTATGGGTACTTCAAATCTCATCTTTGAGTTTCATCAAATCTACACTCCGACAAGCCTTGAAGTAGGGGACATTTGTAGACATCAAAATTTTGGGGACTCTAGAAGATGAGTCCAATTTATGTTAGGGTTTCTTGGAGACTACTCTACTCTAAACCCTAGCTTGGAGGCTACTCTACCCTAAACCCTAAATCACCCCTATTTAAAGGGTAACATATCCCTTAAAGGGGCATCTCAAATATTCATAAAATCATGAATATTCATAAGAGATCCACAAAATTCTCCTTTCATAGAGATCAAATAAATTCCAAGGATGTCCAAATCATCTAATATTTGAGAAATACGCTATTAACGGCCCTCGAATTACGGAAAAAAATTAGAGAAAAGAATCAAGAGAGGAACAGAATTGTACCCACATATATTCATCAGAAATTTCAGAGAAAAAAATCAAGGGAGGAAAGAATTGTACCCACAAATATTCATCAATAAAATCTCTATTTCTTCATATTTTATTTATGATTGTAATTTATTTTCTGTCACATTAAAATTTATTGCAAACACCAAAAAGTTGTCTACATACATACATATATATATATTATATATATATATATATATATATATATATATATATATATATATATATATATAGGGAAAGGTGGTGCAATAATAGAGACAAGTGTCATCACATTCTTATTATTGTGTTTCTACTTTGGGATTTTGATTTTTCAGAGATATTTATTTCTATTCAGGTAGTACATATGAATATGGATGAGTCTCTTCACAATATTCTAACTCATCATTTTAAAAATAAAATTTGTCCATTTTTTATCGGGAAAAGAACACGTGTACCCCCAAAAAGTAAATTATTTACCCTAAAATTCCCCATTACTTTCATGCCCTTTTTTAATCCTAAAATGGCATATATCTTTTTTTTTTAAATTGAGCTGACGTGAGAGCCCACCCTTTTTTTCCTCTCTGATACCATCACAGTATATTACAACATATGAATATACTCTGATGGTATCAAAGAGTAATTTAGCAGTGTCTTCATTGAAAGACTACTTCCTCCTTGATACCATCAAAGTATAATATACTCTGGTAGTATCAAAGAGTAACTGAGCAGTGATTTCATTGAGGTTTGCTTTAGTTCTTCGATGATATTACTCATTCATCCATGATACCATTACGGTATATCTATATACTGGCATGGTATTATTGAGGTATGTTTCAGTTCTTCAATATTTTATTTAAAAACAGTTAAAAAAAGAGTCATAATTTAGATATAATTTTTTTTAATTTGCAAAAAGAGAAAAAAAAATTATAAAAATATATTTTCTACTAATTTAGAGTTTAATAAATAAGCTTGTGTCTTTAATAATTTTCTCTTAATTATTTCTTATTTATTTCTTAAAAAAAGGCTCAGTCCTATATGATACCGATAGGGTATCAACATACTGATGGAGTATTACAGAGGATTAAGCTCAATCCTATATGATATTGATAGGATATCAATATACCGACAGTGTATTACAGAGGATTAATTCATGGTAGTGACGCTGATGTCATACGCGAAATAAGAAGGGGGGAAGTGGGTGAGCTGGTAAATAGTTTAGGCCACTGATCCATTAAGCCTAAATAGATTAGGTTGGATCCATTTTGGATAAATAGTTTCACAATTTGATCCATTTCGTGTAGTTTTCCTTTTTTATCCCTGGCTATTTTTGTTTCATTCTCTAGTCAAATACTAATAATTTTAGTTAACCACGCATCTTTATCTTTATACATATCTTAAATTTTATGTCAAGGAGAAATGGTATTTTAATATAAATATAGGGAAAATTACATAACACACCAACATTAGAGGCCTAATTACGCTCCATGCATATAGTTTAAATCAATTACGCTCCTTGCCAATTAGTCAAAACTATTGGTACATAGTCTCTCCTTCTCCCATCTATCTCTCTCCACTCTCTCCCAATCTCATTGATCACTCTTCTTCCTCTCTCCCCAATCTCGCTCCCCTCTCTCTCATCTCCCTCCCTCTCGCTGCCTCTCTTCCTCCCTCCATCTCTTTCTCTCCTTTTCTCTAAATAGGGGACCTTTTTTCAACAAAATTCATATGATATATTTGTATTTGTATATAACGTATAAGTATAACACAAAGAGGAGAGAAAGAGAAATTGTATTCGTTGATACGAATTGTATTTTCTATTTATTGCTACAAATTATATTTGTATTCGTTGATACAATTGAATACAAATTGTATTTCGTTGATACGAGTTGTATTTGTATTTGTAATATGTATAATACAAAGAGGAGAGAAAGAGAAATTGTATTGGTTGATATAAATTGTATTTTTTATTTATTGATACGAATTGTATTTGTATTCGTTGATACAATTGGATATAAATTGTATTTCGTTGATACGAATTGTATTTGTATTGATATAATTGAATACATATTTTATGTCATTGATACGAATTGTATTTATGTCATTGATAATTGTATTTGTATTTGTTGATTCAATTGTATTCGAAAGAAGAAAAAGAGAGAGAAGGGTGAAAATACAAAATACAAAGAGGGGGAGAGACAAAGAGAGAGATAACAATACAAAATACAAAGAGGAAAAGAAAAAGTGAAAGAGAAAGGGAGAGAGACAGAGAACGAGACCTTCAAAAAAATATTCAGACAAACAAAACCGTTATAGAGATATTTGTATGTTTAAAAAATAAAAATAATGGTGTCTATATGAGTGCAAAGTTCAAGGACCTACGAGCAAATAGCTGAAATCAAAATTCAAAAAACAATATAAAAAGGAACCAAACACACACTGCTTTCCGTTTTGAAAAAAATGACGGTCAAACAAAGGCAGAAACTGCCGGAGACGGTGCTTTTCTTTTTTTTTTAGTTGCCATTTAAATAGTTGATATGAATTGTAATTAGCAAAATGTGGGTATAAAAGTCCAATTAGTTTCAATTGGGCTGGTATTTTTGAAATTTGCTCTTTAATATATATGTGTTGTTTTATTTTGGTCCTTAATATATCCCACTTGATTGAAATAGTCCTTAATATATAATAAAATGTGTTTATTTTAGTCATTTACCCTAAACCTAACAAATTTGTCAAAAAAAGGGTGTTAAGTTTAACTGTGGACCCCATGTGGCAAACAAAAGATAATTATTTTACCTGGTTAATCGAATAATAAAATTCTAACACCATATTCTATACTTTCTTTAACAAATTTTTATCAAATCTAACACCATTTTCTCTACTTTCTTTAACAAAATTCACTATTTCTTCACTTCTAAAATATTATTTTACCTGGTTAAAAATACAAGTCGGATACATCATTTTCCTAAAAGTACACAGTGAGACAATTTATTTTTCCGGAGTTTTTGAAATGCCGCTTATAATCCCATCTTTCCGTTTTATCTGCTTGCTGCTTTTTAACTAATCAATAAAACTTTTAAATTTTCTTTATGCTCCTAATTTTTCTGTTCCCAAAAAGTATCAACAATCCCTTACTCTCCTACAAATGAGTTGTGGGATTTCAATTTTTACTCTCCTATTTGCCTAATTTTGATTTTCGTATTTTATTTGAAATGTTGGTATATGTGATTCTCTCTAGTGTTGTTAGGTCGAGCAAGGATTTGAACGCCTATCTCACCATACTCTTGGCTGGATTCTCGTATGAACACGTCCCCGTGGATTTCGACAAAATAATATTTTAGGATTGAAAAAATAGTGAATTTTGTTAAAGAAAGTAAAAAATAAAATGATGTTGGATTTGATGGGTTTTTTTATTTTTTTGAAGCTAATAACGAAAACAATAATTGTGAAGTTTGTTTCTCAAGTGGGGCCCACAGTTAAACTTAACACCTTTTTTTGATAAATCCATTAGGTTTAGAATAGAAGACTAAGATGAAAACATTTTGTTATACAATTAAGGACCATTTCAATGAAGTGAAATATATTAAGACCGAAATAAAGTAACACCTATACATTAAGGATCATTTTGATCGTTTTCTCAAAAAGAGTTGAACATGAAAATTAAAAAAGTTTTCAAAAGTCCAGAGTAATTTAGCTATACTTAAGGCCACATTCTTTTTTCCCCAACTCTTCAATTTGGTCACGTGACAGTCAGCGACCAACGAGTCGTGTAGAGCACAAGTGCACAACTAATTAGTGGCCTCGTGAACAGAGAAATAGGTGAGTCGCTCGACTTTGAGCTTAGTTCGATTTGACATTTTCCAAAATATTGTGTCGCATTTTGTCTTAAAAAAGTGGCTCTTTTAGCTCCGGACAGCTCAATATAAGTACGAAAAATGATAATAAAACAGTTTTTGTAGCGCTAGAAATTCTCTATATTTTCTACTGACATATAAATCCCTAACAAACACTCTGTACCTAAAATAAAAATACCAACATGGGACCCACTTATATTTGTAGATGTGATCCTGCTTTTTCAGGGTGAGGGGAACAGGATTGTACCTCCTGTTTCACAGAACTTTAGAAATGAGTAGCCATAGTGTGCCAACTGATTAACATCAGAATGCTATTATGAGTCTTAATCTTTTTCACTACAGTCTACAAGTTGTAAGAGTTGCACCTTAATAGAATATGGTTTTCAAGCAAATGTATCACTTAATTGAACTGAAAAATCAAAGTGCATGGAGACGAGAACCTCGTAAAGAGTATGGATATTTATAGATACATATCGATTAACAAACAAAAACTATGGTGTTCAACAGAGTTCCAGCAGCCAGTACAAGCCCAGTGAGTGCCAAAGTTTCTACTAATTCAAGACTTGAGCTGCTTCAAGACAATTCTCCAAAACTTTCGATTACCCAACATCAGGTGAAAAGGAAGCCATCTAAATCATAATTAGCCCAAAGAAAAGGTGCAAATGACAACCTTATAATGCTGAAAGCTGCCTGCACTTTAAATGACCAAACCAGCAATCTTGAAAGAAAAAGAACACTAGACAACCAATCTTGTTGCTATGGGACAAAACATCATTTGCTTGGTAAAATATCTTCCATACCTTCATTTGTCAAACAAACCAAGTCTTATTCGTACCTTTTCACTATAGAGGCAAAGGGAAACTGAAAGGTGCTTCATGAATGTGTTACAGCTTCAATGCTTGCTTTCACTACTCCACTGCAATGGGTTGCGGCACCACATTAGTCGCAGATTGAGTTTCAACAAAAGTCTTAGTCTGGCTTGTTTCAACAGCAGATGTAGATTCATGCTCTTGAACATATGTTTCAATTTCATTTGTTTGCTCAAGAACGTTGTTTGGTTGAGAAGCAACTTCACTCATGTCGTTAGCTGCAGCGTCATTTGTTTCATTGGATATGCTAGTTTTCACACAGGGGGGCTTTTTCGCATTACTTGATAAGTTGATTTTTTGAGATGGCAGCTTCGGAAGAGACTTCCGTGTGGGCTTCTCAACAGTGTCAGAAGAATGCCCATTAGCAGGATTGTGAGATGCATTTTCATCCAAGCTCAACCTACTTGTGTGAATGGCAGTATCATTCACCTCTTTGGTGGGGGAACTCTTTCTCCGGCCAAGCTTGGGGGATTTAGCTCTTGTTGTTGGTATCTACATCATAAAATAGTGATAGAAGGCATAACGGAAAAATCAAATGTCTCGTCTACGTCAAAAGTAAAACAGACAGAACCATAAATGACTTAGAAGTGAATTCAGCTGTACATGAACAAAGCAGCAAGATGAGCATTAGAATCTTCTATTAGTACATAGCAATAGCTAAGAGTTTGACATGAACTCATCTAGTGTTAATTTTACGTGCAGTAAAGAGAAGCCAGACCATGGTGCAACATCCAACAATGAACAGCACATTCAGGTTCAGCTAATTACAAACCGAAAAGGACTGGCAATATCAAGGTATTGTCAACAAGCATTTGACAGCAAGAGCAACTGGAATTAGGAATTTGCTGCATTAAACAAATCAAACCTAACAAATTTACACATGCCGCATTTTCATATATGAGCAGATAAACAGCCTTGTTATGATGATGAGGATATTTCTATTTAGTGTTGCTAAGGTGTCTTTCAACTATAAAGCCTGGCAATTTGAAGGAAAAGAAAAGGCAGAAGTAACTTCCTATGACCTATCTAATATAGATTTCGGGTAAAGCCAAGTATCAGGTGCGGATATGCTCAAGTCTTAGCAAGTTTTTAGGGTATCTAAGGATCTACACAAAAGTACCCACATCCACGTCATACCCATTAGACATGGGTATATCAGCAAATGAATAGTTCGTGTAACAAAGGTAACTTCAATGCTCTTGCATAATTTATCTCTTGTTTGGGTATCTCTGAGCAAAATCACGGACTCCGAACCTTCTTATATTCCTAAAATTGCGGGGTTTTGTTTGAAATTCAAACTTCTAATCAAGTAATCAATGAGCAATCCTTGATCTACAGATGAACAGCGACTACACGAGAATTTACAAAGAACATTTACAGCCTATAGTAACTGGGATTACAACTTGTATAATTCTCACAAATGATAAATTGAATTTTATATACATTGAACTTATAGGAGAGGCAGAAACCTGAACTGTCATCATCAAAGTTGAATGATCCAGGCACCTATGATGACAACAATCCAGGATGCTCTAGATCGTCGCATGACACCGATTTTAAACAAGCTAGTCATTGATGGGATGATTGCCTTCTTGATAATTCACACTTCAACCCATTTTTATCATACTGTTTTACTGACCTTGGATAAAGTTGATTGATTAGGGCCAGGGCGAGGGGAAGCAATTTATAGCTTCATTATGGTTAGGACATGCTAGGAGGATCTGAAAGACTGAAAGAGGGTCCTTTTCTTTTTCTAATAGGTACTAGAGTCATAAGTTGTGACAAATGTAAGTAAATTTCCTTAAGTTTCTGTATCCTCAAATTTGAATACTTGCTGATATTTAAGGTCTATGATTGCATCATAAACTCAGGCACACCCACATTACTCAAAACACTCGGAGAATTACAAAAGTGAGTGGTGAGCTTTAATTCGAAAGAAGTTTAGACCATTGAATGTGTACATTATAATACCATTATAAATGGGGTAACAAAGAAAAAGATCACCAGGAATTAAGACGGTCAGCACATGAAATTTATTACTAAGTCAATCTAAACATTAAGGTAGCAAAAGGGGTGAGCCACTTCTTGTCTACCGAAGATTTCGCAACATTACCAAGCTACCTAACTTAACCATTGATAGTTCATGATTTCCTTTGTAGACATACCACGGTTTAAGAACTAAGTTGAATGCTTAATTATCGCAGAATGGAAGTATATTTTGATTTTGATAAAGGTTTAGTTTTCACAAAGATACAAGTCAAACCTAGTAGTAGTGTTGAAATTAGAATTAAGAAGAGTGTAGCATCATGAAAATTTAGAAATATGAAGAGTGCAGGACAAGTGTTGCCATTAAGAAACTGTATAGCATTGCCAAGATGGACTACAAAAGCAATCAGAACAATAAATTGGCAAAGCAATCAGAACAATAAATTGGCAAACTTAAAGCACCTCTCATTGGATCATTTTATTCCGTGTTGACTGGAAAAAAGTTTATGGATAAACCAATGATCTTAATTATCGCAGAATGGAAGTATGTTTTGATTTTGATAAAGGTTTAGTTTTCACAAAGATATAAGTCAAACCTAGTAGTAGTGTTGAAATTAGAATTAAGAAGAGCGTAGCATCATGAAAATTTAGAAATATGAAGAGTGCAGGACAAGTGTTGCCATTAAGAAACTGTATAGCATTGCCAAGATGGACTATAAAAGCAATCAGAACAATAAATTGGCAAACTTAAAGCACCTCTCATTGGATCATTTTATTCCGTGTTGACTGGAAAAAAGTTTATGGATAAAACCAATGATCTAGATTAAAACAAAGATAGAGGATCCCGGAACAAAATAACCATTATGCATGTACTCTTAAAAGCCATAATAAAAGACACCTGCGTATAGACATACATGCAACTAATTCATTCTT
Source organism: Jaltomata sinuosa (assembly GCA_003996215.1). Taxonomy (NCBI): domain Eukaryota; kingdom Viridiplantae; phylum Streptophyta; class Magnoliopsida; order Solanales; family Solanaceae; genus Jaltomata; species Jaltomata sinuosa. The sequence goes on from QJPP01005129.1 coordinate 33,119, forward strand.
TTGAGAATTTACTTGTCATTTTTTTCCAATATCCTTCAGCAAATTACTTATAACCTTGTACCAAGAAAGCAATGAGAGGTGCACCACGTCAGAAAAGACCAGAAAACAGATCGTGGATAAATTATGCCTCCATGAAGTCATCCATATAGTTAGAGCTATAAGGCATGAATATCAATAGACATTTTCTTTAAGCTCAAAGACAACTTATAAATGAGAAATTAGATACAAAACCATATCTTTAACCCAGTCTAGCTGACACCGAATCTTTGAGGGAGCTGATGTGACTAGAGCTAATACAGAAAATTTGCAAAATAATAATAATCAACATTGGTGCCTTTCTGGTAGTGAAGTTAAGATTCAGCTGAAAGAAACAAATCTACAGTAGCCAAAGAGAGTATGTGACCTCAATTGAACTACCCGGTAAAACATCCTAACAAGAAGCATGAATCAATTCTCTTTACAAAAGCAACTATAGAAGTCTCATCATACTTCATTTATAAGAATCAAATAAAATGGTTCTTACGCTTCCAATAAGAACACCTACAACCAACCAACAAAGCGACCTACCTTATGATCCTTATTATCACACCCCTGAACCCACCTAATAATTTGCTTTTTTTTTTCGGATCAACGACCTCATAGACAATCAAGTCTACTTCAAATGTTTAGTATCTCAATAAACCATACTTCAAAAAAGATCAGCACACCTCAATGATATTACATTTTGCCAAAACAACTAAGCTGAATACAAAAATAAGATTTCAAAGAAAAATAACTTCCTTTTGTTTCATACATGACAACCTAAGTTGCTCGGACTCGGGTGCAGGTGTACGATACGGGTGCGGATCTAGAGATCGGATCCTTCATGATATAAATTTTAAGATTCGGGGATATGAATCCAGGTATGGATCTGGGTGTGGGGATTCGGCTAAAAATAATTCAAATATCTAAAAATAGAATTATAAAATATAAAATATGAGATATTATGTGAAAAAACTTGAGGAGAAAATATTGATCGAAAGGAGATAAAAGGAGAAGGAGTGGCATAAAAATTTCTATATACAAGGCATTCCATTTTCTTCAATTTCACTTTAGCTTTTCTTTTGATTACAAAAATCATTGAATCTGTTCAGAATTCCCCTGTCGATTTTGGTCAAAGTACCCAAAATCGGTTGACCAAATCGGGTGCAGATCCCACACCCACACCCATGTCGTGTTGACACGGGTGTGGCACCGAAAGTGAAGAGTCTGAGCAACTTAGATGATAACATAACCTAGATTGCTCAGATCCTTAAAAATCGTTGCCCAACCCATGTCTATCTGACACCATTTGGGTGTGGGTGTGGGAACCACAACTGATTTGGCCAACCTAATTTGGCTGCTTTGACTACACTCATTGCCAAGAAGTATAGGTTGATTGGGTATTCAGTTCAATTTTTTGGTTAATGTCATATATATATTCACATAAGTACTAGAACACTTAGCTAGGATACAAGATAACTAGTGAATTAAATATTAAGTGGTTACAACGAACTAAATTTTTACCACAAATACTTTTTGCTCTCTAGTTATTAACAAAGTTCAAGAAGCATAAATAGATAATGATCCATTAGAACCAAATTTCTACCAAAAAAAATTACTTCTCTACTCAAACTAATATATATATATATATATGTATATATAATATTAAATATTATATTTATACCAATTTATAATTACGTTATAGACAACAACAACAACATACCCAGTGTAGTTCCGCAAAGTGGGGTCTGGGGAGGGTAGAATGTACACAAACCTTACCTCTACCTCAGAGGTGAAGTAGAGAGGTTGTTTCCGATAAGACCCACAGCTCAAGACAAAAACAATCTAGAAAAAGACATAATGAAAGTATAAGAAACAATAGATAGTAACAAAAAAAACAGATAGTAGCAAAAAATGCTACAACAAAATAGTACCTACAATCAAACTATACGAAACAATAAATAGTAACAGAAATTGAAGAACAAGAAACAACAAGAGCAGTCCTACGACAACTAGTGAGGGCAACATAACAATGCACTCCTCTACTTACTAACATTCTAGCCTAATTCGTGTCATCCACACCTTCTTATCTAAGTTCATGTCCTCGGTAAGCTACAACTGCGCTATGTCCTGTCTAATCACCTCTTTCCAATACTTCTTCGGTCGACCTTTACCTCTCCTGAATTCATCCATAGCCACCCTAATTACGTAATACACATTTTTTGTTTAACTTAATTAACAGTAATGAATTTAAATCACCTTGTTCATTGAAAAATATGTTATTTTTCAACAATCTTAAATAACAAATTGTCATATATATTACTCTTATTTTATTTTATTTTTTGAGAAAGGTAAGGTTGTATTCTTTCAGCAATAAGGGAGTGCTGGCAACCTTCAAAAATTACATGGGCAAGTAATCATAATTACGGAGAGCCTAAAAAGTCTATTAAATGTTCTACTTCATCTATGCCCTCTTCTTTACACCAAAAATACAAAGGGTTAATGCAATTTTCTTTAACTTTCTGCATTGGATTAGTAATATTCTCAAAACATCTGTTGTCTCTTTCCTTCCAAATGGACCACCAAACGCATGAAGGGATTATACTCCATTTATTCTGAGTCCTGCTCCCCCTCTTCTCATCCAACAGCTTAAAAGATCTGCAATATGCTCTGGCATCACCCATGGTCCTTGGATAAGGTTGAGAAACATATGCCACACTGTTTGTTTCCTCCTTTTCATTGAAGAAAAAACACCTAGAGACAATCTGGAAACCCCTCCTTTTCAGCTTCTCCTGCGTCAGACATGGAGCCTTCTACAGACCAACCATGTGAAACACTTCACCTTGGTTGGGATATTACACTTCCACACTTGTTTCCAAGTACAAGAAATGCTCCCAGATTGTAACATAAGATCTCTTTTGTAGAGTCTTCCTACAGTAAACCTCCCATCCCTTTCATGCCTCCATCTTATAGTATCAGGTTCAACATTTACGCCAGAGAATTAACCCAATCTCTAAATAATTCAGCCACTTTGTCCATCTCCCAGTCATTTAGAAACCTCCTAAAAGTTATGTTGCTCGGACTCTTCAAAAATGTCAACGGGTGCATGTCGGATTCGCCAAAATTAGTGTATTTTTGGAGAATCTGACATGGGTGCGACATCTAAAGTGAAGAGTCCGTGCAACTTAGCCTAAAAGTGATGTTCCACCCTTGAGGAGACCAAGTCTCAGCAATAGATGCTCTTGGGTTGCCACAGAAAGAGAAAAGATCTGGAAAGGCTTCTATGAGAGAATCCTGGCCAATCTAGTTATCTTTCCATAAAAGAATCTTGGTACCCTCTCCCACCTTGTAGCATATATTCTCGACCAATTTGTTGGGCAATAAATTCATGATAGTCCTCCAGACTGAGACCCCATAGGTGTTGGTCACAGTACTGGAGATCCATTGATCAGTTTGCCCATATTTGCTTATGATGACTTCCTTCTAGAGAGCATGATCTTCTTTACCAAACCTCCATAGCCATTTTGATAATAAGCACCTGTTTTGTAGCCCAAGGTTCTTAATACCAAGTCCACTCGATCGCTTACTGCGTTGTGCAGTTTGCCACTTCACTAAATGAATACCTTTTGCTTTCTTGTTGCCCAACCATAGGAAGTCCCTCAATTTATCCAATCTTTCTTCCACCTTAGCAGGTAAAGGGAAGAGAGACATGACATAAATAGGCAGGGCATCCAGAACAAAGTTGATCAATGTTGTTCTTCCTCCCAAGGATAGATACTGAGTCTTACAGGTGGTTAATTTCTTCTCAGTCTTCTCCACAATTCCATCCCATATCTCAGCCTCCTTGTGGTTATTTACCAAGGGCATCCCAGATGATCCGCCTCCCTTAGATGGAATCCATTTGGTGTTTGCTGACAAGCTTGTTGATTACCCTCTTCAACCTTTCTGCAAAAAGCTTGGCAAAAATCTTATAAACTCCACCCATGATACTTATTGGTTTAAAGTCTCTAAGTTTAATTGCCCTGGTTTCTTTGGAATGAGAGCCACATAAGTGGCATTGAGACTCCTCTCAAACTCAAAACTCTCATGGAACTGATTGACAGCACTCATAAAGTCTACCTTCAGCACCTCCCAAAAATTCTGGGAAAAACTCATGGGAAAACCATCTGGGCCCGGGACATTATCACTAGCACATGACTTAATACAATTCAATACTTCCACCTCTTCAAATTGTCTTTGTAGCCAACTTCTTTCTTCCTCATTGATGAAGTCTGGTCCTTATAAATTTGAACTCAGGTCTCTGAAGTTCAATTTCTTTATATAGTTTCTGACAGAAACTGATGATTTCTCTCTTGATCTCTTCTGGTTCTATGACAGAATTCCCCTCCACCATCGAAGCATCAATAGAATTGAACCTTTTGTGAGCTGTGGCAACCCTGTGGAAGAATTTGGTATTTTTATCACCCTGCTTAAGCCACCTCTGTCTCCAAGCTATTTCCATTTGTTTAGCGACTTCCTCAAACTCCACAGATAGATGAACCTTTTGTAAGAGCTCCATCCTTTGTTAGTCTCAGCTCCTGAATCTTCTCTATGTATTAATTGATGTAAGATTTCCTCCTTCTCTTTTCAGTTGTTTCTATATGCTAATCGCCATTCCTTCAGTTTCTGTTTCAGCATTTTCAGTTTTGAACCTAGAACAAAAGATCCTGTACCATTTATATTGAAGGACAAACACCACTCCTTGACCTTGTCAGCAAAACCATCTACCCTCATTCACCATTGTTAAAATCTGAAATAGTACTTTTTCAAATTCAATTCACCACAATCAAGCATAATGGGATTATGATCCATTTATATATTACTCTTACTAATTGTATCCGGCACTCAGATCCATATCCCCCAACCCAAAAATAAACCAGATGACGAATCCAACCTCTAGATCCACACCCGTATCGGATACCCGCACCCATATCGGAGCAACATAGATCATAACTGGAGCATACATCAGCAATTATTTTTTTTCTCGACTACTAGTAAAAACTAATTAAATGCTTTGAGATATTGATTTAATGGTCTAACAAACTATTTAAAAGAGGGCCATTTTCATTTAGTGATTTGCAGGTTAATATCTAAACAATGCTTCCACTATTGATGCTCATCGCCAATATCAATGGAGTATATTAATTAAGTCCCCTTCCCTCCCCACATTGCTGATTTTCTGAAGTAACATTTTCAGATAATAGATTTGTTGACATGCCATCTGGTCGATTTCTGCAGTAATGGTTGTTCAACAACATTATTCTACACTTATAATTGAAAAAGTTAAATGATTAGAAATTATGCACATTGGATAACAGACTAGGAAGTCTGCTTAATACATTGGAAGCAACTAAAATGCTCCAAAAATTCAAGTTAGGGACAATTTTCAAAAACTATATAATCAGCGAGCAATGAAGTAGTTGATAAAACAACTAAAGTAGAAGTTTCAGTTTTCAGTTTAGAGTTATACCAAACAGCCTCTTACTCTTTTGATTTGTTTCCTTTTGTTAGCATTTAAACTTTGAGGAATAATTATATTAACCACAGTTTCACTTGATTCCACATAACAATCTAGATGTCCAACTTCCAAGACTAAGGACAAAAATAGGTATGAAACACCAACTTATTTTTTTTATCATAACATCAACACTATTGTTTTCAATATTATTAATCTGAAAGGCCTATGTTCATTGCTATACCATCATTTGCTCTGCTATACTCAATGGCCTATGTTCATTGCTATACCATCATTTGCTCTGTTATACTCAATGGACGAGGTAGTAGTAGATCCAGCCATTACTATCCTTTCAGAATCACCAAAACTATGAGCGAAGAGGACACAACTTTTTGTATCAAAAGAGCATCCAACTAACACTAGCCAAGGCAACACCGGACATATCAGACTTGAATATTGCTTCAAATTACGTGATTCCTAACTCTTCTATTTAAGTAAAATTATATAACATGACTCATCTATTTTCTGTATAAATTCACCCAAGGTCACATGTAACAAGTTAGTTGAAATTTTATCAGACCAATCATGAAATCCAGATACATCAAGTATTCAGAGTTTAACAAGAGTAGTATTATAGAAAGCTAAAGTATAAGCAACTATTTAGCATACTATCTATTCGGAAAGAAAAGGAATGCAAAGAAATGAAAAGCCTAAAATGTAATTTATTTTTTCTACAAAAGGTATTTTCAATATAGAACATGAATCATTTCTGAGTTTCATGACGTATAAAAGAGAGACAACATTACCTTCTTCAGCTCCACCTTGGGAGGAGGAGGTTCCTGATAAAAGCTAGGCATTGGGGTTGCTTTAAACTTTAAGCTCTTTCTTAACATTTTGATCTCAGCTTCCTGAGTTTCCTGATTGGCAAATACAAAGAGCAAAGATGAATGTCTTAAAAGCCAATGCTAGAACCATTACCAACTTTCTACATCGTTAAAGCTCAACAGTCACCATGCCTTAGTCTTGGCTTGCAAATTACTCTTCTCGACTTCCTTAGCATGGATTTTTTCCTCAAGCTTAGAGTAAAACTGTTCAAATGTAACAGAAACAAGTTCTTTCAAGTTTCTTTCAAGTTTCCAGGATAAGATTACAGTGGAAAACAATAAAATATATCAAGTTTTTTCAGCTGATGCAAGGAGAAAACTAACCTCTCTCCTTTTCTCAGCCCTTTCATCGCACTTGAAACTCAGATTGTAGGTTGGAAGAGCACCTACTTTGCGAGGCTTGGCATCTGCAGCAGGACTCCTGTAAAGTGATTAAGGATAAACTGGAAATTTCATCCTTTCAAGCAAATGTAACCAAGAAAATACAAAGGCAAGCAGAAAACAGAGGAAGAAGTGAAGAAAGGTCAGCATATATAGGATACAAAGGTGATTCTGCATTTCCAGCAGCTTTATTCGGGGCAGCTTTCTTCAAAGGTTTCAGGTTTGTTTTCTCCCTGTAGATGGAAATTTTAGTTCACAAGTCATCAAGGAGATAAGATATCTTAGATTACGTGAAGGGTACAATAGAAGACTTAAAGAAACTCAGAGTCAAAGGCAAAGAGGGATTAGAATCTCTCATAAAGTTTCTCGGTTTAAAATATCATACAACTAGTAGAGAAAAAAGGACATACTTAAGGCCATCAGCATTTGGAGAAGGTGATGTTGCATCAGGTTGGCCAGATTGCTGCTGGATGAAAAACATAATAATAGTAATGAGTAACAACACAGAAGCACATAAATCTGACAAACTAAAGAGAATATTGTGCTCTGAGTTGTTTTTGTCTACAACAAGCATGATGATATGGACCTTTACCTTAGCACGACTAACATTTACACGGGCAACGGCAGGTTTTAAATTGTTATCAGCAATTTTCCTGTCGTTAAATGATTTACTCTTTGCACCAAGGGAAGAAATCTGTTTAGTGCGTTGCTGTGAGGTTAGGGAACCATTTGAAACAACAGAACCAGCTGATGCATCTTTGCCATCTTTGGTTTTCTTGACCCCAATGGATGCAGCATTTTTGTCTTTTCCTTGAGCTTTGGCCTGCTTGGAGTTCTTCAACTCTCCAAATTCTTTGGCTTTATGTCCCTAGAAAAGAGCAATTTTGTTATCGTGGCATCAAAAAGACCCAATTAAGTGAATAAACCAGCAATGAACTCCCATACCTCAGAACTGGCACAGGGATTGCTTTCTATAGTCAAGATTGATTCTTGCGCAGTGGAACCAACCGTTTCACTATCATTAACCATTACAGCACTCTGAAAACTTCTTTCCAATCCTTCAACACTGAAACTTCCATTGGGAACATCATCTAGTTTGCCAGCAACTACTTGTGGAAGTTGGTGAATTCCATTTTCAAAGCTAGGTCCATTTTCGGAAACTCGTATGTTATTGTCAATTTCCATCACACTCTACAAAGTTGCAAACTTGCAATCCCAATTCTAGAAGCCAAAACCACCAGCACAAGATGTCTCATGAAATTATAGAAAAGGGAGATTTTTTAAAATATAATTAAGCACTAAAAGACGGAGAGTCTCTTTTCTTCATTGTAGTAGATAACAGTCAGATATATAAATTATGCCACGCACTACATGAGAAAACAACCATCAAACAGAATGTACAAATTAAAACACCAAGGATCAGAAAAATCACAGCTAAAAGATAACGAGAACAGAAGTTCAGATTTCAAATTAAAAAAAAAATCCTTCCACGGGCTAAAACATAAACTTGTACACCACCACTTTGGTTAGACCAACAGTACGCATAAGAAACTCAAGACTTCTCTTCACTATACCTTCTCAAGTCCAAACCATTTCTAGCGAAGAGAAACTAACCAATGCTAAAAAAACAAACGCATCACACAGCACAAGTAAAATGAGAAACCACAATTTGAAGCCACAAACAAAGAAGTCAAAAACCAAATCAAGTCAAGTAACAGTACGACAAGACGACAAAATCAGTAAACTAGAATATGCTCTACTAGATCTCCGACCCAGGAACCAAAAAACTCAATCTTTTTACATTCCAAATTTGAAACGTTTTGAAATCCAAAACCGAAAACACCATTTTCAGCTTTGGAACACTATAATGCTCATAAGATATAACTACAGTATAATTAACGTAGCAATTCAATAATACAAACAAATGCAGATGCTTCTGAAAAACATGTACTCATCTAAACTACTATAAAATGATGACAAGTCCACAAAGGATCTGAGAGAATCTTGAAGAAAAGAAACCGACCCAGAAAGAGAAAAAAACTTGAACAAACAAAGATATTGAAACCTGAAAATGCTGATTAACAGAAAATGCACTTCTTGTAATTTTTTCTTCTTTTTTGTTTTGGTGAAATTGGAAGTGAAAAGGTCTGAGCTGTGAAGAGGGCTTTTTTCTGTTTGTTTTTTTTCAAATCAAAAATTACAGTGGAGAGGTTTTTGCAGCTTTCTGAGAGGTTTTGGGGGTGTTTTAACAATTTGTTAAAGTTGTCGTGCCAGCGATATTCAAATCTATTCCAGGTCACTGTCTGATAAGAGAGAGAACTTACTATTTAGAGGGCATAATACATCAACTACCTGCCCTTCCACTTGGTCTTAGTTGATATCTATGTTCTTTAATTTTAGGTGTGCATAAGTAGACACTTACACTTGTATAAAGTTGAATAAGTAGACATATGTGTCCTATGTGATGTCATACATGGTAATTCGCGTCCTGTATGGCGTCCTACGTGTATTATGTCAAGTAGGACGCATGTGTCTACTTGTTCAACTTTATACAAAATTAAGTGTCTATTTGTGCAAAATTGAAGTTGAATGGCATAGATGTCAGTTGAGTCCAAATTAAAATGTACGTTTATGTACTATGCCCTGTTTAGAGAGAAATATACGGTTGGTGTACCTTGGCCATCGATCTTACCTTCGACTGACCTGATGATATCAACTGCTAGGAATTAACCCTTTTTTCTCTAGATTTTTCATTCTATTTTGCAGCTACATTGTCCTTAGCTACGAGCATTCCCACAAGTTACACTAAATTAACCTTTTTTATCTAATTTTTTCATCCTATTTTGCAGGAAAGTTTTTTTCTCTTCTCCTACATTTTATTTTGTTTTACTTTTACTAGTCTTTGAGTATGGGCACCGATAGGAGTGTACTCATTAGTTTCCATCCTATTTTGTAGGAAGGCTTTTTTCTTTTTCTCCTACCTTTACTTTTATTCATCTTAAGGTAAGTGCGTACTTATACAATGAGTAAAAACAAAATTACAAAATATTACTTAAAAATATGATTAAGTTAAAAAGTAAGTGTTAAAGTTCCTAAAATTTGATCATATTAAGAGCCCGTTTGGATTAGCTTATTTTAAGTGCTTTTAAAGTCAAAATAACTTTTAAACTCTTTTAAAGTGTTTGGGTAAAGTGAAAAAAGTATTTTTGAACACTTATTTTTAGCTTACCCAAACACTTTAAAAGCTAAAAGTGAAAAACTAAAATTTTCAACTTAAAAAAAGCTTATCCAAACAGGCTCTAAGTAAATGGATAACAATCTTGTGCGTCTCTCTAGTACACTAGTACAAGTATTTGCTTTGTCATAAAATCAAAAGCTCATTTTTATAGATCATCTCTGTTGTTTAACTTCTATAGAGAATTGTATGTTTTATTCGTAATCAAAGACAATCAGGAGAATATTAACAACAATAAAAACATATTCAGTGAAATTTTACAAGTGGGGTCTGAAGAAGATAGAGTGTATGCAGACCTTACCCTTACCTCAGAGAGGTAGAGAGGTTGTTTTCAAAGGACCCTCGGCTCAAGTGCAATAAATTACAGTAATTATGCAAAGGAAAAACGATAGTGAAGAAAACATAGAAACTAACAAGAAAAGCAGTGTAGAGCATTCAGAAAAGAAACAATAACAAGAAAAAAATAATTCGCTAACCGAGATACAATAAACAATAGATGATGGTAGATATCAAAAGCAAAAAGCCATAAGAATAAGGCTAGTATTATGACATACATCACCAACTCTAAACCCGTCGAGAAGTAAGACAACGCTCCACTACCTACTAACCTTCTACCCTAATCTGCGACCTTCACCCTCAAATTTAAGGTCATGTCCTCAATAAGCTGAAGTTGTGTCATGTCATGTCTAAACATCTCTCTCCGATACTTTTTTGACCTACCTCTACCTCTTCTTGAACAACTATATCCAACCTCTCGCACCTCTTCACTAGGGCATCTGCACATATCATCTTCACATGTTTAAGCCATATCATCCTCTCTTCCCTTATCTTGTCCACCATGAAGATCACTCCTACCTTGTCCCAGATATCTTTATTCCTAATCTTATTGCTCATAGTATATCTACACATCCATCTCAGCATCCACATTTTCATAACTTGCATCTTCTGAACATACGAGTTTTTGACTGGACAACACTCTGTCTCATACCATAAAGTTAGTCTAATGTAACCACCACTATCTAGTAGAGTCCTGCAGATTGAGACGATGATGTTCATATCCTATCTTTGGGAGGCTATAGGGTGTTCTTAGAAAAAATCTTGTCTTTGATTCCTTATCATGCGTTATTAATTCTATCGGTTTCTAAATTTTAATTGTTTAATACTTTCTCAGATGGTTAGGACGAGGTCAGCATCAGGTGAGGATGGGGCTTTGATACGCCCAAATTACACCTCTAAAACGAGATATAAAGTGATCGTTATCAACTATAGAACCCAAACAAGGTTAGGGTTAAATTTCACAGAGAATATGGTGAGAAATACATCAGTAGTGAATATTTAACTGATAGTTTTTATTTCAAGTGGGGATTGACATAAGAAGTAAAAGTACTAATAACCAATTGTATGACAGTTATTGATGTTTTTATTAAATTATGGGGAAGAAACTAGGACTGTGTTCCCTATGATTTTATAACTTAGTAGGTATACGCAGTTAGTGATCTGTCCCGGTGATATGCATGCAAAACTAACGCTAAGAGTACAACTAAAGTTCTTTCTACCCATTCAGATGAATATCACTTGATCTCCTTCTGGTCTCACAAATGTTTAAGTTATTAAGCTTCGTTAATTATTTTGGATTAACTATCATCATTAGAGCTGAAATCATTAGATGAGGGTTGGTAGCCTCAAATCTCTGTTGTTAATCTCTTTTCCTAACATTTTACCTCTTTGTTCCAGAAAGTAAAGGTTAATGGCGAGTTCTAATGTAGGCCTCCGATAAAAAGCAATCAAAACGAAGAGATTAACAATACATGCAAATTCACCATTCAAGAATCACTATTTGTATAACCTACGTTCGTTAATCCATCATGGTTCCCACAATCCTAGCCATGATGTTTAGCTACTCATGTTTGTGATAATCATTGATGAATTCATAATAAAAGACTTACTTGTATTAACCATGAAAAACCCAAGAATAATAGCCAAATAATTCAAGAGAGCCAAGAACAATGAATTATGTTCGTCCTAGCTCTCAAAGTATGCGTCACAGTATCAAAAAGTCGAGTAATGAATAAAATAAATCCTAAGGAAAGTATTTATAGACATAAAATCCTATCCTAATTCGGCTAAGAAAACTTGATCGCATCAGGTTTCTACGAGGTCAACTGTCGATTGGCAAAGTCAACTGAGAAACTGCAGGCATCTATGGATCAGATTATGGTTCATCATTCAGTTCTATGGTTCATAGACTGGATCGTAGTCTTTAGACATTTTTGTATCTTCTCAGATCATTAATCTTTGGATCACAGGATGGACCCGTAGTTTGGATCTATGGTTCATCATTTCAATCGCGATTTGAACCTCTAAAATTGAACCTTTGCAGGTCCTCAGTCTACGAGTCACGGGACAGACCCATCCTTTGGATTCACAATTTGTCAACTGACTCGTGGTTTCATACTGAATTTGTCCCCTGGCAGGTATTGGTCTACAACACACAGAACGGTCTGTAGTTTTGAACTACTGTCCATTATTTTCTTTATGGACCCAACTAAGCCAATTTCAGCTTAAACTCCAACTTTTGCTCGCGAACCTTGTTTTCTTGCACATAAACACAAAAACACAGCATTTCCAACAAAATCATGCCTAAGAACTAACAACATCCTTAGTTTAAAGCGTCGAAAATATCGTGAAATCCTAACACATCAACACCCTCAACTTAGAATCTTTGTTTGTCCTCAAGAAACTACAATAAGACTCAATATACGATGCTTATGCATAAAAAAATAGGAAATTTATAGCAGCAAACATTAACACTTGGCAACACACACATTCATAATAGTTTACCCCTCATTTTCATTTAAAACAGACGTGCATAACATAGAGCCTATCAAGCTAACACCGAAGGATCAAAGAATGACATTACGATATTGGTAGATAACTATGCGTGCACCATTAATACACAACTATGCTAACACTCACAAAGAAGTTCAAATAATGCATGTATACATATCATAGGCTTGACCTTATTTTCTATGTTTCTATCATCGGACAGTCGGATTAGGATCACTATAGGACTTTGTTTGGCTTGTAATATAGGCTCGGGGATTGGTATGGTACATTTGGATAAGTGACTCAACTCTCCTTGGACACAACACTTTTCTTTACTTTTACTTCTCAACCCTTTTCTTCCCTTTCCTTTTTCTTTTCAATCATCTCGGTGTGGTTTTATTTCTAACTTTGGACTCTTTTCTTTTTGTACTATAGATTTTCTAAATTTCCTTTTTTTCTCTTTTTACGCTTACCACACCCTTCTTCTTTGATCAATTCCTTCCTATTCCTACCCAACTTTCCTTTTTGCTTTTTCCAACATCAACCACCCTCAACTTAGGCGCTTTGCCTAAGTTGAAGCCTAGTATCCAAGGAGGTCCGGGGCTAAAAGAGGGGTCTACTCAAGAATGAGATGACTATCAGACTAATCAATGAAATGGCTAAAGGCTCAAATTTAGGATCTAGGGACATGTTGTAATGACCTATTCCATAGTTATAATGTTGTTGAGGTGTAAGTGCCCGGCTAGAGTTTTTCCTTAGGTGTGAGTTGATAAAATCTCAAGCTAGGGTAAGTTTTGATGAAAATCTGGTGTTGTGTGCCTTGAGGAGGATTTGTGCCTCGTAGGGTAATACGTGATAGTATGGGATCCATTTATGGATAGTCGAGTGGTGTAAGGTCCCATAAAAAATTTTGGGACGGTAAACGGGTTCATTGAACTCCAGTTACAATGGTTACCATCTCAAAATTGATATGTGATATCTAGAAATAAAGGTTGTGTTATGAAATGGGGAGTTTTGGATATGTTTTTGAAGTTCTATTTTTGTCACCACCATAGCAATCCAGTGTCTGTAATAGTGAGCCCATCGTAGCGAGCCGATTCCTCCCCCCCCCCCCCCCCCACAATAGTCTGCCATAGCAAGAAAAGGACTGACATGACAAGAGATGGGGTAGATTACCTGACTTAAGTGCACTTTTCAGAGTTTTATTTCCCAAACCTCCAAGTTTCATTCTAGAATAGCTGGGTGGCAATTTTTCTCCTTGAATAGGAGATTTTCCTTCATTAAGATGAGTAATTCCTCCCTCTTAACAACATTTGATTCCTTTTCAATTATATGATCATAAAAATGAAGATTAATGATGGAATTGTGGGTTTAGAGCCCTGAAAGTATGAAAAGTGGAAAATACCCAATGGGTAAGTGCAACTTCACATAGGATTGATCCTAGGATATTATTTAATGATTTCTAGCATGAATTTAGTATTCTAAACATGATTAGGATGATTTGGAATCTTGGGTTCCATAAAGGTATGACCTTTAAGCATAAAAATGGCTAAAGAGGGAAAATTTGATTAGAAACCTTTTGAATATTGATCATATGAATAATGTGGGGCTAGTTGGTGAATAATTTACCCTTAGAGAATGATATAAACTTTGAATAAGGATAGAATAAGTGAGTTAAATTCCCAAGGCCTGAAATGGAAGAGTAAATGTTTAATTACTCTTATACTTAGTTGATTTAAGACTTTGAAGGTGTTAAGGCATTAAGGAAAGGATAGGTTTCGGTGATTGAACTTGCTTGAGTCAAGAATTCTTCACTCGAGGTAGGTTATAGTTTTATGTGGAGTTAAACTTGATATAGTCTCATATATGTGTTTTGGATTGATAATCATGTTGGTTGATCTTCGGACATTGTTGTGGTTTTCTAGTTGCTTGGATTGACAATACTTGTATAATTAAGTTGGATAGCTATTTGAAGTATGTCTTTAAATGATTTTATGATATTTGAGGTCCACCTATTTTTTATTGTGTATATGTTATTACTATCCTGAGAGATAGTCTAGTCTCATGAATTGATTATCGATTGATATGTCCTATAAATTGTGAAACAATTGAATGGTTGAGACGTGGGAATTATGTGAACTTGATCGTGATTGATGAACCACTGTTATATATTTGACCATGCATATTCATACTACTCTTTCTGTTGCATGGTAGTTATTGGTTGAAAGTGACATTGGGTTATTTGTGGAATTCATATTATCAGGTTGCCGATGGGAAATAGTTTTGGTGAGTTTTATTGTGACAATGGGAATAGTTTCGGTGGTACATGGACACTGGTGCGTCCCCTACAGGTTATGACTAGTGAGCAAAAATAAGTTCCTTAGTATGTGTGTGCATATTTACATTATTGTGAGATTGTGAGTCAGAGCGGCATATATACTTGAGCAGTTATTATAGTTCTAAATATCGACATGGACAAGATCCATGTTCTGAGATATGACTGCTTTTAAGTGTAGAGTTCTGAGATGACCTTATATGTCTATTGATGTGACTTCTATGTCCTGACTGATTGACACTTATATGTCTATTGTGGTGACTTATATGTCTTCTGCTCATTGATATTGATATATCTCGGCTTGAGTGATTCATCTGGGCTTGAGTGATTCATCTGGTTGAAGTAATTATTTGACTGTCTAGTTGATTACGTGTTGTTGTACTTGCTACATATTTTATTGTTCCTAACATATATTGTTACTATGTCGAGTCGGCCTATGATACCTACCAGTACATAGCGATTGTACTAATGCAACTCCTGTACTTCTTTTCCTGAGTGCAGACTGTGTTCCAGAGGCTTCGACAGGACCTCGCTCCTAGCACTACAGCTAATACGATCCAAGTGTGAGTACTACATCTTCAGACTGTGGATCTTTGTATTGGTTCTTGTCCTTCTTTGGGACAATGAGACTTTTCCTTATTTTGTTAGGTTTGGATATCTTAGACATGGTTTTGGATTTAGAGTTTTTTTACGGTGACTTTTGGGTCTTGGGGATTATAATAGATAGTTGGTTTTCTTCCGCACTTGTTGTTTTTTGTTAGTTTTCTCCTACTCTATTTAATATCAGTTGGTTTTATTATTTTATTGTCTTAAAATGGTTAATTGATTGGGTTAAGGCTTGGGTTAGATGGTTATCCCATCGAAGCGTTAGGTTGGGTGCCACTCACGACCATTTAGATCGTGACACATGTATATTATTTGGTCAAATCAATTTAAGGTCTCAATGACTATACAAAGAGGACCTATAATCCTTTCCCAACCTTTCTATCCTACGATAGTAGTAAGACCAATCGGGCAAGTTCTAGATTATACACATAGAGTAAGAACTAGACTAGAGTACCTTTGACACACATGACACAGAGTTTTACTATTAACTACTAGTTATATAGTTGGCATACTAGTTAGCAACAGTCATCACAATCAATATGCATAATTTTAAAAACTGAGCCTAACAGGTCAACATATAGAGAAATGATGCACATACCAAAAATTCGGAAGAGTCTCAAATTTTAATTCTCAAATTCATACAAAATAAGGTGTGCCAACTTCTACATGCCAAAGTCTTTCTAGCTACTTCTACCTAATATAGGAAAAACATAAATTCTATCCTAAATATGCAGGTTCAACAGAAATAAATGTCCTCAGGAAAAGAACACAACAAGAAAACTCCACGGATGCGGGTACTCAGGATACCTTTTGGGTTATCTCCCAAGCAACGCCTAATTTAGCATCGTGGTATGATGCATATATCTTGATTACTCAGACTTTATCAAGATACACTACAGACTACCCCAAACCCACCAAAAAGAAGTGTGCATTGTCCCCAATGCACTAAAAAGTGTAAAAGCATGGGAGGTGAGAATATATTTGGGAGCCTAAGCGTCGGAGTCTGGTGTCAAAGACGGGGCCGATGGTGTAGCACCTGTAGCAGTAGTAGCCATAGTATCAACATCAGTAATTGTGCTAGAGCTTGGTATTCCCAGAATTGGGTCTAAAAAAGGTGCGGTACCCTTGGGTACCCCACTAGCAAAAGCACCTCCGCTCACGACATCTACTCTAGGTTGTATCTCTGCTCTAGATAGTGCCATGGTATCCTTCAATTGCTTGTTTGCCTCTATTCTGTCTTTCCTTTCTGATTTCTTTCTCTTCTTTTCTCTCTTGAATGGGGTCATAGCAGCATCGTCCCCCTCTCTAGCTCTATTTACCTTATCACGTAGGGGAAACTCGCTCAACAAGTCAATAAAAGGGGCTCCTCTTCCACAGCCACCACAACCTCCTCAAGCACATGTGTGGGTTGAGTCTACAGTGCATCAATGCTAGCTCAAGCTTTGGCAAGCTCAGTAAGGATAGCTGTAAGGTTTGGGGCAGTCATAAATTATAGCCTATTATTCAGCCGTATCTCTATTCTATCCAGACGGGCATTAACCTGTGCTATCAACTCAAGTATGGGCTTAAGAGCTACCTCAATTTCCTTCTCGATGAAAGGCCTCAGCTCGTGTATCCTGTCAGGCTATATTTTAAAAACTCTAGCTTGTGAAAGTGACTTTTGGAGCTGGAGTTGGTGGGCAGGCTTCTACAGTGACCTGAGCTGCTGTAGGGGTAGTGGAAGTGGCAGCCTTTAAAGCTGGTATATTGAATAATGCAATAGTGGGTTCTGCAAATGCCGGGTCCCAACATGCACACTATCCTCTAGTAAATCAGTGAATACAATGCTCTCTGAGCTAGATGTGTGCGCCTTACCCTTAGTAATAGGGTTCAATGTATCTCGAATCTTGGCTATGTCTTGGAATCCTTGAGCATGTAGAGTCTGATCTATCCCCACATTAGTGGGCACTCCAGCTGCCTGGCATAATTGGTGACTAAGCATGGGAACATAATGGTGGTAGATAGTCTTAGGGACCTCTCCCTAATCTTCTCAGCAATGATGCAGGCTACTTGAATGTCATACCTCGACATGATACCAACAATAAGTATGGCCCGGTGAGGAGTGAAGGTATTATCTACTGAAGTCGGGATCACCCGCAATCAAACTACAGCCCACCAAAACTTTACGTCCATACTTAAGGATGCTTTGTTGATGGACTGATATGTCGGGGTTTGTCAACCAAGCGGGTTCCTTATCAATAAGGATGGAGACAAATGATGGAAGCTGATTTTTGAACCTTTTTTGTTGGTCCAGTTTATGGTCAAGATTTGGCTGGCTAACAGGTGCCTCAAAATCTTGTCCAAATATGAAACGCTAAATGGTACGCTCAGATATGTCGACCTGGACTCCTCATACCTGCACCCTCTCCAAAGCAGGCTGACTCTTTCCTGATTTTGCTTTTTCTTGAATGTTCATGAGAGTGGCTGTGTAGGCAGTGTCTAGCAGACTAAGATAGGGTTGTACTCACTAATAAGTTGCTAATCTACCAACTTATTGAGCTTTTATTCACGAATTATTGCCATGTTTTGATGAGAATTAGAGGTACTTATTTTCTTTTTTGATGAAAATGTAGGTACTTTTTGTCTAAAGAAGAAAACAAGAGAATTGAACCCAAAGAGCTCAAAAAGAAGTTGAAGTGTGAAGGTGATCAAAAAAGAGGAAGAAATTATCGAGGAGTGCAAGCCGCACAATGCGGCATGCAAACCGCACCCCGTCTCATCTCACCACACCAACATCTATCATCATTAGTTGGAGAATGAGCAACATGTGAGCCACAAAACCAATGGTGAGATTGTATGTCGCGGTGCACGTCGATTGCACCAGCCCCAAGGGGTATTTTTGTCCAAAGCCATGTAACGTATTGGGAAGCTTCTAAAACCCAGTTTGGGGTGTGTACCTAATATAAATTTTTAGTTTTACTTTTTCCAAGAAAGATATTGAGAGTACACTCTTCTCGCTTCATCTTGTCCAATTGAAATCACCATTTGTAAGGATTTGAGCTTGGATTTGGAGATTAGCTTTGATTATGAATGGAATTATGGGTAACCCATTTTGTATATCCTCTTATTTCCTTAATATGAGCAACTAAATTTCTTGTCTAGGGGTATGTGCATGATGAGTATTTGAATTTGAATGTGATTATTGATTAATTATGCTTATTAATTATAAATTAGTATGGGTTTATTGTATTCTTCATAATTTAGTCATAAAATTGATGGTTGTAAACATTGATTGAGTTTACTTAATTGTGTTCTTGCTTGAAAGAGGAGTTCTTTATTCGGATAGGAATTCAGTAGTGTGAATTTGAGATTTTTACCTTAGATTAAGGCTAGAAATAGCTTAAACGAAGGAAATACCCATCTAAGAATCTAAGCTAGAAATAGTGTTATTCCCCCAAGCATTGAATTGGTTGGTTGAAGGTAAAGTTATGGTGCTTGAGAAAGGACCATAGTACATATATTTGGAGGGTTGAAAGACTACCAAATATAGCTCGAACCAATGCTACCCGTACATTTAATTGAGAGTTTGCATAATTAATCAAGTCCCTAACCCATTATAGAATCCCATTGAAAGCATACTCCTAGAATTCCTTCTTATTGATAAACAAGTCATGTTTACATTACTCTTGTGTCAAAATTGATACGTTAATTCCCATTCTTTTTCCCCCAACTTTTACTTTTGGTTGTTTGAACATTGACTCACCTTAGTGATTACTATTCAATGATTTCTTAGCGAATTATCACTCCATTCTCTATGAATATGATCCTGACATTCATTTGGTATATTTATTGTTTTGTATGATGATCGTTACCACCTTCTATGGGAGAGTTCTTTTGAACGTCATAAAAATAGCATTGTTGTGGGGGAATGGTTCTTGATTTGCCATTTGATTGTCATTTAGTTCACTTTTATTGAGTGTTTGTTCTCTTTTACTTTTTTTTGTTGTTTGTGTTGTTGTGAACAGGGAGCCCATGAGTCAGATGGGCGACCAAGAGAGTGTCGGTGGATATATGGATGTGGACAATGAACCTGTGGTCCATGGTGCTATAGGTGCAATCCGCCTACCCCCAACCACGGGAAATGTCGTGTTCTATGTGACGAGCACTATGCTCCATTTGATACATATGAAAGGACTTTTTGGAGGGCTGGATCATGAAGACGCCAACCGACATATCTGAAACTTTGTTGAAATATGCCAACCTTTTAATATCAACAATATATATCAAGAGTCAATCTAACTCCGATTGTTCCTTTCTCCCTTATGGGGGAAGCAATGACATGGCTTGAAGAGCTCCCGGAGGGCTCTATTACAACATGGAACGAACTTGTGGAAGCCTTCTTGGTGAGATTCTTCCCTCCTTCTCGGATGATGCAACTAAGGGATGATATCACCAACTTCTGCCAACTACTGGATGAGCCATTGCATGAAGCATGGCTAAGGTTCAAGAAAAAGCTTCTATTGTGTCTAAACCATGGGTTGCTAGACAATGTTCTCCTTCAAAGCTTCTATAGTTTTCTTGACTCGATGAACAAATATGTGACAAATAACATCGCGGGTGGGACGCTTATGGACCAAACCTATGGTCTCGCTGTAGCCCTCTTAGATCGGATGACAAAAACAAATAGGGTGTGGCATATTAGAGAAGCCGATGTCTCACTGGGTGTTACTTCATCTATTATGACAGGTAATATGAGAAGAAAAGAGGAGGAAAGGGATGAGACCATGGCCAAAATATTGATGTAAATCGATCTATTGGCCAAACATATGATGGGAGCCGGCACCAAGAGTGTCAAATACCGTGGGTGCTTATGGGTTGAATGATCATGATGAAGTTGGTACTCATGCATCGGGAGATAAGGAGCTATGTTTTCTAATGGAGGGTTCTCAACCTAGATACCAATGTTGTGTCCTAACGCACACGCAAGTGTACGCGGTCATACAAGTAATATAGGATTGAGAGTCCAGATATCGTGCCCACAAGAACTTGTCGATTAACTATTTTACTAAATTAAACTAGTTCTAATTATTTATTCAAGTGGTAAATCACAAAGAAATATTTATTAACCAAAGTAAAAAGAAGAAGTTAACTAATGAACAATCAACCAAACAAAGAGAAAGTTTTTACGTAATCAATATAATAAAATTGATCTAGGATTATGGATTCGCTAACAATCATGTTAAGTGAGAAATTTCATTGACTTGTTTGTTTATCTAGTTGTTGATTTCGAAGTTGATTTTACAATGGAAGACTCTAATTGCCTATCCAGAATTGCATCACAACTACATCATTGAGCGGAGATGTGACATCTTATTTTTATATATCTTCTTGTATAAATCAAACAAGGCATTCTAGGTATATTACTATCCTAGTCGCAAACCTACTCTTTACGTTACAAAAGAGAGATCTTGCTCTTTATATTCTTTGTTCTATCCCAATGATCTTCTTGCGAGTTCACAAAGAGATTATAGATTTATTTTAATGGTCACAAAGTATTAAAATAGTAAGCACAAGAATATAAGAACAACTAATTGGATAAACAAATAATCGAATTAATCATCTACTTCAACAATCATGTAGTTAGCTACCATAATCCTAGAACGAGAAGTTTAACTCCACATAGACATGGAGTACTTACAACTAGGGGTGGGCATGGTATGGTATATACCGAATTACCATACCATACCGAAAGTTTTGATACCGTGGTTTTGATATTATGGTATTTGGTATGGTGTATGGTATACATTTTAAATTTATTTTGTATTTGGTACGGTATTCGATATTTAGAAATAACATACCAAAATACCAAATACCATACCGAAGTATATAGTTAGATAAATAACATATATATATTATTAAAATACTAACAATATACAACCTAGTATTAATATAAATTAAATGTTAGAAGTTGAAATTTTGACTACTCTAATTTGATAGAAATGTCTTTTAAATGTAATTGATTAACAAAAAGAGTTGTTTATACTTTCTTTTGAATATATAATTCTACATGTGTAATGTGTTAGTATGATACAATTGATACATTTTTTTGAAAAGTCAAAGTCATAATACTCTATTATACGATTATATATTAGTCGAAGTTGAACATACTATGGTTATCAATCTACCATACCGCAAAATACCAAAACTGAACTTTAAAATACAGAACCATACCGAATTAATTTGGTATGATAATGGTATAACATTTTTAAAAATTGAATACCAAAATTATTGTATCAAACTTTCAAATACCGTACCATACTATACCATGCCCACCCCTACAGTTACAACAAATCATCTAAAGGAAAATGTAAAATAGATAATAAAGAAGAAGAAAATATAAAACTAATATTCTTAGGCCTCCACGGCGGCTCCTAGATCTTCGTAGGTCAAAAGTTATGTAAAAATTGTGATTTGAGATGTATTTATAGAGTATGAGGAAAATAACCTCTTTTCCTACTTGGATTTGGAGTAGACAAAAGCTGGATTTTTTTTGGGTTGGGCCCTGGGGCAATGCCCCAGCTGAATTTTTCTGGGTTTGGGGCTTGGGCGACGTGCCACCAACGCACTAGGCACACCCATCAGTAGTTTGGGGGCTTGGGTGGCGCGCCAGCAGTACACCACAACCCAGATTTTTTTCTCTCTTTTTCTCCTGAAATTTTGCTAACTCCTTTCTAATGCTTTTATGCTTCCATTTTAGCTCTAATGGGTTGTTTTTCTCCATCTTTTTCCCTGCAAAGCATCTAATCATATATATTAGCTCATAATCAATAATATGCAAATAATCATAGGGATATACATCACTTTTAACCTCAGACCCTCAAAACAAGGCTAAAACATGGGTAAATGAGGCAAGTGGGCATATAAATATGCCCAAGATCAACCAACTAAGGTCCTTAGTGTATGAGATATAAGAATCAAGGTTGGAACCTAGACGAGGGAAATCAATAAAGAGATAAGGAGCAGGGTAGAGACTGTGAAGGTCTATGGCGAGAATGTGAGAGAGACGGTGATTATTACAATCACTGTAGTGCTAACCCTTATGTGCCTTCCCCAAAAGCCGATGTGTCTCCCTACCAACCAACCAACAGTGAGTAACCCCAGACATTTCAAGATTGAGGACATGTTGTTTCAAGTATTGAAAAGAGTTGAATCAATGGATAGCGGGGTGAAATATTTAAAAAGTGAGGTATCCATTCTTTATCAAATGGTGAGCTCCTATTTAGCATCTATCAAGCACTTAGAGGCCCAAATGAACCACCTCTCTTCTCAAATGAACCCTCATTTGAAAGGCACCCTTCATAGTGACACACTTGTGAACCCAAAGAATGATGACCATGTGATGGCAATAGTCACTCGGAGTGGAAGGATGCTTAGCAGGGTAAGGAAGCCAACTATTAAGGTTGTTGTGAAGCATGAGGACAAGATAGAAGAGGATGCCATAATTGAGAACAAAGTTGATGAGAGTCTAAATATTGGGGTGAAGCCTAGTGCACCCAATGTGAGTGAAAATGATGAAGACCCACGTTCATTAGGCGCATTTTAAGATTTTCATGAACTGCCAGATTTATTAGATATCTTAAGGTAATTGCATTCACCAAAAAAGAATGTCTCCACATAATCATTGCCAGACCTTTCTAGAAAATTATGTGCTAGAAGTCATGCTTTATATCTTACAATTTCATCTTTTCATTTTATTTTCACACAACATCTTATTTGTACCTCACTGGCTTGACACCTTTAGGTGCTAGTATTATTAATTCGAAATTTTTTAAGTTTTTCAAGTGAAGTCATTTTTGCTTGAATTGCATTTTTTAGTTTTTGCCAATTATTTTTCTATCTACATTCATCGACACATTTTAGTTCAAAATCCTCATCTTGTTGCATTATTTCAATATCAACATTATAAGAAAAATATTACCAATCATAATATTATTTTGATTTCACCTTTTTATCTCGGGACATAACTTATTAAAATTTCTTCATTATCATTATTTTTAGTTATTTGGACCTCCTTTGTGGTATTACCATTTGTTATGTCCTTGGATCTTCTTAAGAAATTGCCTCTATATTATGACCATCTTGATCGTTTGTTCTTTTTTCTTTTTGAGGATTTGTATCCTTGTAATCAATTGGCCTACCATATTTTGAACTTTACCTAGATTCATTTGCATTAACAATTTATTCTATAAGGACATCAACTAGAAGCCAGTCATTATGCTGCATAGAGAACCAAACATTACATAGAAACCATCGAGGTTAGAAGCCTCATCATACAAGAGAACTTGAAATACATAATAATAGAAAAATTTTCCTATGGCAAACTAGACATCAAGGAACTCAGGAATGAAATCCCAAGACATTGTGGGATCAAAGAAGAATGTACGATAAGAGTATTGGATACTAGACATATCTTGATATGATTATCAGACTTTGAGGATTACATTCAACTACTCTCGACATCGACATATTATATTAAAGCAAATGAGAGATATTGGAAAATAAGTACATTGAAGTGGGATCCATGGTTCAAACCAGATGGTGAAACTACTATTAGAGTAGCTTGGATTTCATTTTTAGATCTACCACCCAACTTTTTTGCTAAGGAGGCAATATTTTCAATTGCTTTAGCAATAGGGAGACCACTCACAATGGAAATGGCTACGAAAAATCAAACAATACCTAGTTGTGCAAAGGTTAAGGTTGAAGTATACCTAGTGGCAAAGTTACCTTAGAGGGTGCATGTCAATTAAGAGGATGATAATACAGGGGAAACTAAGTCAAAGTGGATCTAAATCCAGTACGATTATATGCCTAAGTATTGTAGGAAATGCTTCTTACAAGGACATGAAGAAACAAGTTGTTGGAATTTCAATCCAGAATTACATGAAGAAAAGGAGGGAGAACAAAAGGAGAAGGAGGAAGTGAAGAAACCAATAATAGGTACTGCAGCCCACAGAAGAAGAGTATTGAAAAGTGGTAAAATAGTGGGAAATCAGCACAATAAAATGGAACGGATGCATAGACAAAGTACAAGAAAGACATATATGGTCACATAGAAGAGGAGGAAGAAGTCCACATAACAAATGCTTTTGCTGCCCTCACGGAAGAAAAAGAGAAACAAAATAAAGAAGAACAAACTAAGGATCCTCAAGTTAGTAAAGAAGATACAAGAAAATGGGTGGATCAAAGTTTTGGGAAAACTCAAACCAGGACACCAACATAGGAGGGAGAAAGTAAAAGTCGAAATGCAGTACACAAAGAAGATCAATGCCAAATACACAAACAAGAAGGATCCAATTAGCTGATTGCAGAACTAAATCAGATAGCAAGAAGGAAGAAGATACATAATGGAAAAATGAGCCATAGTTGTGTCAGAAGTAGATAACACTATTATAATCCCATTGGCAATACAAGGGAATAATCAAAGTTAAGAAAGCAACAAGGGAGGAAGAAGTGAGGACACAGAGGATCTAAAGCTGAACATTAACAAAATTGCCAGGGAAGGAGACTTGTTACCTAAACAATTTGATAAGCTTAAAGCAAATCATGGAAAAAAAAAAGAGGTATAGGGGAAAGTTACAAACCCCAAGCACTAGAAAGGCAAACAAAGAGTACAATATCCAAGTATAATAAGTCTTTATGAATACAATAATCTAAAACATGAGGCCAATAAATACACAAGAAGTAATTACTAGACTAATCACCTTGCAAAAGAGACATTATTTTTACTTTGTAGGATTAATGGAATCGTTCCAAGATAGTCACAATCTAGAACAATATAAGAGAAGACTGGGAATGCATTATGCAATAGTAAATGCCAGTAACAAAATATGGGTATTTATGGATGAAGCAATAGAACACACAATAATGAGAGATAAGGAACAACAAATAACTTTGAAGCTATAGAATCAGGAATATGGGATAGAATTAGTAGTTACCCTAGTCTATGCTAAATGAACCTAGGTAAAAAGGTTGTCATTACGGGAAGCTATGGATAATGTAGCAGGATTAGTGCAACAACCTTGGATAGTAGGATAGGACTTCAATGCCATAACTAATGAAGAAGAGAAACTAGGGGGTTTACAAGTTACAACATCAAAAATGGAGTACTTCAAACATTGTATAAATATGGGCAACCTGGAGGATCAAGGATTCAAAGAAAGTAAGTATACATGGTGAAATGGAAGAACTGATGAAGAATGCATATTTAAAAGACTGGATAGGGTCCTTCATAATGATTTGATGCAAAACCAGTTTCTAGTTCTTGAAGTAGAGCACTTAATAAGGAGTGGATCAGATCACTCCGCACCTCCTTATCAGATTCAACACTGTTAATGAAGAGGTTGTAAAACCTTTTAGGTTTTTAAGCTTCTAGTTAAGGGAAGATACTTTTAAAGAGGTCATAAGGCAACATTGAAAAGCAAATTTTGAAGGAAACCCTTTTAGCTTATTCCACCATAAGCTCAAAAGGGTAAAAAAGGCAGTCAATGGAGTAAGGACACTGTTGGTAATATCTTCCAATAAATAGACAGTCTTGAGGAAAATATCAAAGTACAAGAAGTACAATTTGAGATTAAGCCATCTAGGGTCAATAAGGATAAGCTGCATAAAGCCCAAGCAAACCTAAACAAGCAACTCCACAGGGAAAAGGAAATTTAGAAGAAAAAAACAGAAATGAAATGGTTCAAAGATGGGAGAGAAATACAAAGTTCTTTCACACTTTTGTGAAAGGAAGAAGAAGAGGGCTGAGGATCAACAAAATCCAGAATAAATAAGGAGAATGGATGGAAAAACAAGGTGATACAGTAGAGGCAACAATAAAGTTCTTTCGAGACCAATTTAACAAGCAAGAAAAAGCTACTAAACTTGATATGCTAGAAGAATACCTACTTTGGTAAGTCATACTCAAAATGAGGAACTACATAGATATCCCACTCTAGAGGAAGTGAAAGAGGCAGTAATGGGGCTAAACAAAAATAGTAAAGGAGGTCAAAATGGAATGACAATAGCCTTTTATCAGGATACATGGGACATGGTGGGAGAAGATATCTTCAAGATAGTGGGTGCATTCTTTTGTGGGTCAGAACTCCCTAGATTTATAACCCACACAAATATAGTTTTGCTCCTGAAAAAGTTAGTGGTAAATACATTCTCTGATCTGAGACCAATATCCTTGAGTAATTTTGTTAATAATTGTTTTTCAAGGATCATTTATGAGAGAATCAAGAAGTTTCTTCCAGAGATCATATCTCAAGAACAGGCTGGATTTGTCCAAGGATGAAGCAAAACAGAAAATGTGTTGTGGGTACAAGAGATCATCTCAGAGATCAGAAAGAGAAGCAAACAACCAAATCTTGTCATCAAATTGTATATGATGAAGGCATATGACAAAGTGGAATAGTTATATCTCACAAAAGTCATGAGGAAAATGGGGTTTGGAGAAAGAATAGTTGACATGGTATTTAGATTAGTTTGAAACAATTAGTACTCAATACTTCTAAATGGGAAACCTAAGGGATGCTTTCATTCATCAACATGATTGAAGCAATGGGATCCTTTATCCCCTATTTTATTTATTTTTGCAACAGAGTTTATGTCTAGAGCCCTAAATGCATTTATGCAAAGAAAGGAATTCAAAAAGTTTGGGATGCCTAGAGGGAGGCCAAAGATTAATCATCTTGCTTTTGTAGATGATACGATTATTCATTGTAAAGCAGAGATTACAACAATGCAGCTTCTGGTATGAACTTTGGAGAATATGAAAGAGTCTCTGGGCAGAAGATTAACAAAGAGAAGAGTGTTATATACCTCCATAAGAATGTATGACATGGGGATATAGTAGTAGAAAAAGTAGCAACAAGGATCCTCATAAAAGAGTTCCCCTTCACATCTTGGGGTATCCTATATTCTATATGAGGAAACAAAAAGCTTATTATCATCAGATGATTCTTAGGATAAGCAATAAATTGCAGTCATGGAAATGAAAGTTGTTATCCTATGAAGGGAGAGCGATTCTGATTAAACATGTCCCACAGAGCATTCCTAGAGACTGTTTATCATTTACGAATCCTTTATTTAATGTCCTTAATAAAATACAAAGAATCATGGCACAATTTATTTAGAGTAGTTGCATAAGAGGAAAAGGTAGACATTGGATTAGGTGGAGAATTCTTTGTTTAGCAGTAGAAAAGGGAGGTCTTGGATTCAGAATGATGAAAAATGTCTCTATGGCCCTTTTTTGCAAGCTTTAGTGGAACTACAGGACTAAACCATATGTATAGGCATCCTTTATGAGTAATAAATATTGCAAGAAAGATAATCAGAATCTAGTGATGTGGAAGGTTGGATATAATGGGTCCTAATATTTGGAAGATGCTACAAGCTAGAGACCTCATAGAGCATCAAATATGGTGGAAAAAAAAAAGAGGAACATCTCAGTTATGGTATTAAAATTGGACAGGACAGGGGGATTTATATACAATTGTAGAGGGGAATCATGAATAGGATGATAGATGTCAGAGGGTTAAAGACTTGGTAACTAAAGGAGAATGGGATGACCAGAAGATTATAGAAATCATTCCTAGTGAAGTGGCTAATCACATAACTATCAAGATCAGACCCCAAGGAACAATGCAAAAAAGGACAAGGTGTAGTGGATGCTAAAAACTAATGGAGAATTCTCTGTCAAGTCTGTCTGGCAGTACATTAGACACAAAGAGCAACCTAACAATACTAAAAGAATTATGGGTGAAAGGGTTGCCTTTTAATGTAATGACTCTTCCAGTTATTTATGCATTTTTGTCTTTCTTGTACTGTTAGAGCTTTCCTGTAGCAGTCCCAAGTTATTTATGGCTTGGTGGGATTGGTAGTCTTGTGCCAGGGCCATTTTGGTCTTTTTGCGCATTCCTTATTTTAGAGCTTTAAGCTTTTGAAATTGTTGACTTCAGTCAACATTCTTGGTGAACATGCTCGGAATCAAATTACGACAGTTTCGTTAGCTCTGGAGTGTGGACTTTGGTCTAGTGAAACTTTTGGAAGGGATCCGAGAGCTTTTCAACTTGGAATTTTCTCTCGTTCTGTGTTTCAGGCCAGTTGGGGTTGCTTGATTGACTTTTGTCAACATTTTGAGTTTAGGCTAGAGGGACTATTGGTTTGGGTCCCGAAGCTTCCGGGCTTGATTTTAGCCCTTGGGTTCTATTTTGGGAATTGTTGGCCTAAAGGTTGATTTTGGGCGTGGGACCCACTTTTCATTAAATCGACCTCCGATGGTATTTATGCTGATTCCATTGGATCCAGAACACTGTTTCTAGTCAAATAGCTTAGGTCGTTTGTGTTTATCGGACCCCGGATGCGTTCTCGAGGACCCAAAGTGTGAAAATCTTCCCTTAACAGTTGGTTGTTGTCATAGCCAACTTTGTTAATCGCGAACGCGAGGAGCTGGATGCGTTCGCATAGGGCAATTTCCAGCTGCCCTAATTTTGTTTTTCACATTCGGGGACCTTGGCCGCATTCGCCAAGGGCATTTGGCCAGCCTCCCATTTTGCTCTTCGCATAGGAGACGCCATGGCCGCGTTCGCGAAGGCTAAGGCAGTCAGCTTAATTGGCTTTTCTTGTATTCTTCTACACTTTTCCAAACACCTTCAACTCCGAACCTCCATATCCAAACATCCAAAATACTTTATTTTCCTCCTTAATTATTCCCTACTGGTTGGAGGGCTTTATTTTATCGATCCTTGCTCGATTATTGTCTTCTAAGATGGGTAAGTCCACTCTTAATTTCCTATTTTCTCCATTAAATTCCCTTTGAATTATTAAATGGGTGGGCTATTTTGGATCCCCATTTCATGTCCATTTCTTCTCAAATTTTGTGCATGTGCTCCCGGGATAGTAAGGAACATGTGTGTGGTTTTTGTTTTTGCTTTTAGGTTATGGGGCTCACGAGCCCATTTGTGGCATGGACTTCCACTCGATTATGTTTATAGTATTATGTGTATCGTTCCTCTCATATTAATATGTAGATTATTGTATTGATAGTGGTTTCACGAATTGGAGTTTTTTGGAGCAGTTTGAGCCTAGATGACACCATTCCCGTAGCTAGTCATTGGATGACAGGTAGGTTATGGCTTTCCCTACTAGACTCTGCGTATATAGGCTATAACTGCATTAATTAGTATTCTTGGGTGGGTTGTATTAGGTTGTTACCGTCAGACCTTGTCCGCCCTTTCTGTCCATTTACATCATACGTCGTTTGTAGTATTCGTGTAGTATTGTACATTACCCTTGTGGTCCTGTGTGGCCTTGTATTGACTCTAGAACATATATGGTGGGTTATTTGGGAATGTCCATGAGTCCCAGACATAGAGCTTTTATTTTAGGCTAGTTATGTCTGTTGTAGAGCTATTGAGCCTGTGCAGGGTTGGTAGGAGTATTTGTCAGCCGTTGGGCTAATTTATATTTGTGTGTAAGCATATAATCCATGAAAAAGGTTTCCCTGCATGTTTTATCAATGTTTTGACTTTGGGCCTATTATAGATGGTTTTCTAAACCTTGCATGACCCTAGGGGCCTATTTTCAGTATAAATGACAATAAAATGGGATTTGGATAATTTCAGACTTAATTTCCTACTGATACTAGGCTTGGAAAGGCCATAGCAGTAGACTTGATTTCCTACTGATACTAAGCTTGGCAGGGCCGTAGCACTAGACTTGATTTCATTACTGATTTAGACCCAGATACGCTCTAGGCACCCTTTGAGAAGGTTATTGAGAATTTTACTACTGAATTAGTCCCTGAAGTACTTCAGGCACCGTGTATAAGAGTTATTGAGATTAGGCTACTATTTTAGACCTGGTTCAATCCTGAGCACGTACTTTGAGGTGTTAATTCTCTGAGATTTTGTGTTCATTACTGTATGTGGTTGGGGACTTTCATGGGGCCTACCATTCCAGGACCTGGCCAAGGGTCCAAGCATGTCGGAGGAGGGGTATACAATGTCAGATGGTGTATAGTAGGTACGTCCCACTATGGGTCCTCCTGCCGTAGTGCCGGGGGAGGTGCATACAGAGTTACTATTTCTGGTTCCATTGTTATCATCATCATGCTTATTTCACTCAAATTCCACCCTTGTTTGCTGTGTGTTAAGTGTACTCTCTGGTTGTATGGGCGGCCAGAGGGTTTGTTTTTACTTGATTGCATTCCTCGATTGTATGGGCAGCCGTTGGGACTGTAGATAGATTAAATTATTCCTGTCAGTTTATAGAGATTGTTATGGTCCTTGGTTCTTGTGGATTGGGAAGTGTTAGCCTGTTAAGGCTGTGAGTTTTTAGCTTGAGTGTTGAGGGGCTAGTTAGTCCTATATTCTGAGGCACGATTTATGCGTCCTTCTGAGCGGTTGTGGGTTTTCAAATGTTATTCCTTATATTGCTTCTGAGTAGAGACTCTTGGTCCTTGTGGCTTAGTTATACCATTCTAGGTTTGTAATTATGAGATTGATCCCGGTTTATGCTTATCTTGAGAGTTTGTGTTTCTAAGTATGATTATATTATTGTATGGCTTCTAGTGGAGTATGTTGGCTTACATCCCTTCTTCCCTTTTTACTTGAGGTTACCGATATACCGTCATGTTCCTGATTTTTTTTTTTTATACTATTGTTGCAAGAATCCCATGTGCGTCCCTCTTTCTTACACCTGCGCTTCTGTGTTATGTATATCTTCTATGCTAGCATTGTATGCTTATAACTCTTAGTTGTCTATTGTATATGCTAGTTCCTTGTGATTACTCTATTACTTCGGTGACTGCTTTCTCGCTATTTGCTAATTATTATTTTTATATCTTACATGCGCTCAGTCGATCGATGATGCCTACTGGGTACTTGTTGCTTAGTGATGTGACGCTAATTTACGTCACTTTCGACTCCTTTTTACTAAGAACAATCGTATGTTTTCAAGCAACCATTGTTGTTTTTGATGTTTTTATGTTGTATTTGTAGGAAATGGAAACAAACACGGAAACGGAAGAAAAGACGCGAAAAACAACATTCTGCCTAAGAGTGACGGCCTGAGTGACGGCCAGTCACACATGTGACGGTCCGTCACTGTGACCGTCACACCCAGGCAACAACTTCAGGCAGTCCACTGCCTAAGGGTGACGGTCCAGGCGACGGTCCGTCAACCCTGTGACGGTCCGTCAAGCCTGGCCGTCACGCTTAGGCAGTGACTTCAGGCGGCGACCCGCGTTTTGGGGATTCCTAGCCCGTTTTGGATTTGGTTTCTACTACTCCTATAAATACCCTATGTTAGGTTTATGTTAATTATTATTCACCCATTAGTTTAAAGACGTTTTTGGTTGGTTTTTGAGCGCAATAACACGGTTCATTGTCTTGAATTCGTGTTCTTGATTCGTTCGTGAGTTCTTAGTTTTCTTGCTCTTGGATATTGGAAGATTGATTGTTTTCATTATATTGTAAGACTTTTCTTCCCTTTATTATGAATACACCTATTTTCTCTTATTTATCGAGCATGAGTAACTAAAACTCCCGCAACTAGGGTTGTGGGAGCCATGGCAAACGTAGCAATATAGATTCCGGGTAGCGTTGGGTTCGATATATGTATTGTCATGTTGTTAATCATTCAATTAGTCACGTTTTCTAGTGGTTGCAAACATTAGAACATGCCTAGGTTTAATTTGCTTGAGTAAAGAAGTTAAAATCGGGAAAACTTGATTAACGACAAGGATTCGAGACTACCAACTCTCGTCTTAAAGATTAATGCCGTAACTGGATTAATCTACTTGATGTTAGGATTGAGAGCTAAAAAGCACATCTTTTTGAGATCGAGAGAAGATAAAAGGAAATTTGTTTATTTGGTCGAGAGACGTTTAGACGATACAATTGACGCAATCACATCGTGACAAGCATATAGAAAGAACCCGGTTAAGCCTAGAATCGACATTGTTACAACGCCATGGTGAACACATCCCTAGTTCATTCTCTCCTACTGATTTAAACTCCTACGTTTACTATTGTTTTGTTTACAATTTGATTACAAAACCCCCCCTTATTTACTGGAATCGATTGACAACTAGTCATTTAATTCACCAAAGACTTAATCTTCACCATATTCTCTGTGGGATTCGACCCCAACCTTGTTGGGTTCTTTACTTGACAACGATCGCTTACGCCTCGTTAATTTGAGGTGTAGTTTGAGCGTTATCAAAAAGTGGCGCCGCTGCCGGGGAATACGGTTTTTGATTAAGTCTAGTGTGTTTATTTGACTCTTAGTCATTCTGGGGTGTCTTGATGAAGTCTGAGTAATCAAGACACCCGCGTCGTGCCGCGACGTTAAATCAGGCGCTGTATGGGAGGCAACCCATAAATTGTTGAGTCACCACCGAGGGTTTTTGTTGCCGTGTTTCTTTTCCCTCCGGTGTGCTATCTAGTAGAACCGGCATGTTTAGGTTGTTTATTTTAAATTTTTTTAGTGTCTATAGCAAAGCATGCGATTTCTTATCAAAGTAGCGTCCCTTTAAAAATTTTCTGGTTTTGCACTTATGTTGGAACGATTGACTGTCTGGATCCTTGTATGTCATTGTGTGATTATGAGTAGAATGAGTATGCTTAAGCCGAGCGGGTGTTTGAGAGTTGGTAGCGATATAGTTTCTTGGTGCCAAGAGCGTGTGAGATGATTGTTATAAATTCTTACTCTGTGCATGCATCTAGAACTTGCCCGGTCTATTTTGTTAAGTTCGAAGTTTGGTTGCTTAGGAAAGGATCACAGGCCCTTTTTGTGTGCAGTCCACTTAACCTAAAAGACCGTCCAAATATAAATAATCCCTTGATCCCTGTTTGAGCCATAATTGATTTTTTCTTTCAATAACCTGTCACCATTCCTGTTTAACTTTGAATCCCTATTTTGGCCCTGGTCCTTCCTTGGACATCGTGCACCTCAACTCAGGCAATCAACCTAAGTTGAGGGTGTCTACTATAGAGGTAAACCCTGTTTTGGCCCTGGTCCTGCTTGGACATTGTGCACCTTAACGCAGGCAAGCAGCCTAAGTTGGGGGTGGCTACTACAGAGGTGAATGGTAAGAAAAAGATGATGGAGAAGATTGGTTTTTGAATAGAATGAAAATCCGGGTGTGCGCCTAAGAAAAGAAAAGAAAAAATAAAGAAAGATGAAAAAGATCGA
The DNA here is from genome assembly GCA_003996215.1 of Jaltomata sinuosa. Classification (NCBI taxonomy): domain Eukaryota; kingdom Viridiplantae; phylum Streptophyta; class Magnoliopsida; order Solanales; family Solanaceae; genus Jaltomata; species Jaltomata sinuosa. The sequence goes on from QJPP01005129.1 coordinate 67,126, forward strand.
AAAAGAAACAAAAAGAATTGTCAAAATAAAGAGGCCGCACCTGTATCTAGAATCAAGGAAATAAAAAGGTGAATAAGGATGGATAAAGTGAAGTTATGTGGTGATAAGATGTAAATGGTTCCAAGGAGGGCTTAGTCACTAACCCCTAAATGTATCATACCTGCACCCGAAGCCTCATTACAAGCCTAAACAAGTCCTGTAGTGATCCTGAGTAGCTTTCTGAAGAACTGAAATAGAATAGTAAGGGCAAGCCTATGGTATCGCATGTGCATTGTTTGAAATCATTTGTGAGTGTGAGCGCTTACCTAGTCCCAAATCTTGTGTGTGGGATTTCTTTGTGGTGAGGGCACCAAGATGTCTATATTATCTATTGATTGTTAGGATAGCTACGCGTGTGTATGCATAATATTCTATCATATCGGAATGACATGTTTGGATCCTTGCAAGTTAGTGTTTCATACATTCATGTGCTACGAGGGAGCTTGATTTAATTGAATAAGTTTGAATGACCATGAGTTGCTATAGACATGAATTCTTGTTCTTAGTTGAGTCGTTTGATTGTTTTATGTTATGTTGTTTGAGGACAAGCGAACGTTTTAAGTTGAGGGTGTTGATGTGACGCTAATTTACGTCACTTTCGACTCCTTTTTACTAAGAACAATCGTATGTTTTCAAGCAACCATTGTTGTTTTTGATGTTTTTATGTTGTATTTGTAGGAAATGGAAACAAACACGGAAACGGAAGAAAAGACGCGAAAAACAACATTCTGCCTAAGAGTGACGGCCTGAGTGACGGCCAGTCACACATGTGACGGTCCGTCACTGTGACCGTCACACCCAGGCAGCAACTTCAGGCAGTCCACTGCCTAAGGGTGACGGTCCAGGCGACGGTCCGTCAACCCTGTGACGGTCCGTCAAGCCTGGCCGTCACGCTTAGGCAGTGACTTCAGGCGGCGACCCGCGTTTTGGGGATTCCTAGCCCGTTTTGGATTTGGTTTCTACTACTCCTATAAATACCCTATGTTAGGTTTATGTTATTATTATTCACCCATTAGTCAAAACATGTTTTTGGTTGGTTTTTGAGAGTAAACAACACGGTTCATTTGTATTGAATTCGTGTTCTTGATTCTTTCGTGAGTTCTTGGTATTTCTTGCTCTTGGATATTGGAAGATTGATTGTTTCATTATATTGTAAGACTTTTCTTCCCTTTATTATGAATACAACTATTTTCTCTTATTTATCGAGCATGAGTAACTAAAACTCCCGCAACTAGGGTTGTGGGAGCCATGGCAAACGTAGCAATATAGATTCCGGGTAGCGTTGGGTTCGATATATGTATTGTCACGTTGTTAATCATACTTTATGTCACGTTTTCTAGTGGTTGCAAACATTAGAACATGCCTAGGTTTAATTTGCTTGAGTAAAGAGATTAAAACCGGGAAAAATTGATTAACGACAAGGATTCGAGACTACCAACTCTCGTCTTAAAGATTAATGCCGTAACTGGATTAGTCTACTTGATGTTAGGATTGAGAGCTAAAAAAAGCACATCTTTTTGAGATCGAAAGAAGATAAAAGGAAATTTGTTTATTTGGTCGAGAGACGTTTAGACGATACAATTGACGCAATCACATCGTGACAAGCATATAGAAAGAACCCGGTTAAGCCTAGAATCGACATTGTTACAACGCCATGGTGAACACATCCCTAGTTCATCCTCTCATACTGATTTAAACTCCTACGTTTACTATTGTTTTGTTTACAATTTGATTACAAAACCCCCCCTTATTTACTGGAATCGATTGACAACTAGTCATTTAATTCACCAAAGACTTAATCTTCACCATATTCTCTGTGGGATTCGACCCCAACCTTGTTGGGTTCTTTACTTGACAACGATCGCTTACGCCTCGTTAATTTGAGGTGTAGTTTGAGCGTTATCACTTAGCAATTGGTGCTCATACTACACTTCTACATCTTTCTGGTGTAGATATTAGTTGAGCTTTTACCACTGATTGCATTGGAGATTCATGCAGCTTTTGGATCTTCGAGACTAGGGTGAGCGCCTGACGACCGGGGCTTGACCATATCTCATCTTTTGTACTATTACTCTTTGTATATTCGGAGACATCTGTACTTTTCTTTTGTTATTTCTAGCACTTATATTCTATTAGAAGCTTCTGTACTATCGATACCAAGTCTTGGGGTTGGTCTTGTTTCATTATGTATATATTCAGGTTCTTGCTTTCGCTTTGTCCTTATCTTTATATTCTTTTTTCACTTATTTCTGCTTATTGTGCATTTTGGTTAGGTAGTAGCCCATTACTAACCATTCTGGTCTACGAGAATTTTTTCACCTACTGAGGGGTTGTAGGTGCCATCATGACCTGAGAAATCAGGTCGTGACAACTTGGTATCAAAGCGTTAGGTTCACCTGTGTCGTGGTACAGAAGCAAGTGTCTTAGTAGAGTCTCGTGGATCAATACAATGATATCCGTATCCTATCTGCGGGAGGCTACAAGGCATTGTTAGGAAAAGTTTCATCTTCTTGGCTCCTTATCGTGTGTTCGTGGATCTATTGACTTCTAACATTTCAGTTGTTTCATTCCTTCTTAGATGCCTAGGATGAGTTTGACAGTGGTTGGTGTCGAGGCTTTTGTGCCTATTGCTTAAGTGCTTTCATCAGTGCCAGGACTTCTAAGTGAGAATTTACCACATCAGATAGGGGGTGTGGGACTAGCCCAGCCTCCGATTGAATTCACAGCTACCCCAGTTCTACAATACACCGTGGCTAGGACCCTGAGTCCTTCAGTGGGTGTTTTGGTACCCAATTCTACAGATGGTGCTTCAGTTAGGGTTGAGCTTCCAGTTCTTCAGCAGGGTTGTGTGTCGGTATTAGACTATGAGGCAAGATTTCACGAGATAGTTAGGTGTACTGCTAGGACTGTGCCATCAGAGTTTGATAGGGTTCAGAGCTTTGTTGGAGGTTTGATTTCACTGCTCCGTTTAGCGACCGAGCACTTGGTTACAGTTGGCATGACTTTCCTTCAGGTAGTGGATCATGCTTGGGTTACTGAGGGTTTATGCTGTGAGGCTTATGGGGGTAGTGCTAAGAAACATCATTGCCAGGACAGTTCCCGAGATTCTCAGACTTGAGGTAGGAGATTATCTACCAGAGATAGGTTTCGTTGCTTCTTATCTACCTGGCCAATTTTAGTTACTCCACAGGTTCTAGAGGGTGGTGGTGTAGGGCATGTTGAACAGAGTGGCTTTGGTATGGGTCAGGATCTTCGAGGTTCTCTTTCAGGTTGTGTAGGCCGTGGTGGCCGGTCAGGTTTAGTGAGATTATCCCGTCCGACTCCATTCAGTAGGGTTTGCTTTCAGTGCAGTGAGTATGGGCATTTTTCTAGGGTTTGCCCACGTTTGCATATCCCAGTCAGCCAGGGTGTTATGATTGTGGAGTGGCTGGTCACCTTTACAGAGATTGTCTTTCACACGAGATGGCTGAGCCTTCAGCTTCGACTACTCAGCCTAGAGTCAGACCCCATGAGTCCAATTCCTCTCTCGGTGGGCCCATGGTAGAGGTTCCTGATATCGTTTCTCCATGTAAGGCTTTTGTTACCTTTGGCTTGTGATAAGTCCTGCTCGCATTGCGGCGCTATCCCTTCTATCGTTTAATTGCTTATATGCCTACCTGCTACTTGTTTAGTTGTTTGACTACCTGAGTTGTAGCATTTTTGCATTGTTTTATTGGTAGTTTATTCCTTATTAGTTGATGGGGGTGAGTTATCCTTGTGAGGTATTTACCCAGAGTCATAGCTCGGGGGTAGTTCTTGTTAGTCTTTCTGGTTGATTCTAGTCCAAGTTTCATTGTGGCTCTAGAATTGTGTTGAGTCTTCTCTTTGAGAGGTCCGAGATGGTTGTTGCCTAGGCTATTTTCTAGCATTTTCTAGGGGTTCTTGTGTTGGCTTGGTGTTACTGGTGGTTGTGCCGGAGTTTGAGCTTTTTCTTAAGTTGAGAGGTGTCGGTTATGCTAGCGTGCATAGATTGGTTTTATTTTTTGGGTGATTAGAATCAACCCACTTTATTTGGTTGGTTTAGGAGGTTGGCAGGTATGTGGGTTGTTCCCATAGTCTCCCCTAATTTCTTGTTCGGTTGAGTTGTCTTATCGTTTTCCCCGGTTCCAGTTGGAATGAATTTCGATCGTATCCCTCTGGTTGATCTTTTAAATTAATATTGTGATTGAGTTTGGCTTTAGCATTTTTGACTAAGTGTTAACTATAGCCTCGTCGTTGAGTTGTATTCATAGCATATTGGGTGAGTCGGGCATTCAACCCATTTTCTCATACCTAGTTGAGTTTTGACAATGTTAGTATGGGAGCTAAGGAAATGGCTCCAGAATTGATTTTAGAAGGAGTTTGTAGGGTTCGCTATATGCTAAGAAAGGGTTCGTTTAGTTGGAAAAGGAGGGAGATGACTCCTTGTTCGTGCTTATATATTTTAGTAGTTGACTGAGGTAACGATAGAGGTTTGCCTTGGGTTATGTGTTGGTGATTTGATTCGACCATTTACAGATTACAGTGGCTTTTCCTTTGAGTGGTTTGAGGTTCAGTAGCATTTATGAATTGGATGACTTGTTATTCAAAGCCTAGTTGGCTTCGGTTCCTAATGGTTCATTGGAAGCATACGAGTTCGACAAAGGCTTTTGTTGGAAATTTTAAAGTTGGGTTTCAGAATCGGGGGCTAGCAAACTACTCTGGATGGTTCTTGGTTGGTTCTTTCGGTTGCAGCTTCTTGTGTTGGAAGGCATTGAGTTTGGACAACTTAGCTTACCCATTTTCCATTATGGGATGACAGTTGGCCTTGGACACCTAGTCCTTGGCTAACCTTTGAGTTAGGCTGGACATTCCAGATATCAACGGTGTCTTAGATAGTACGAGGTTCCTTCTACCATGGTTGGACAGACTCAGTGGTGTAAGTTCGAGATTCAGTAATGGTGTATATTATATATGATCAAGTTGTGCGGGTTGAGGCTAGCGAGGCTATTTTAAGTTCTAATGATACTTTGAGATTGATCGTCGTCTTCATTACCGAGAGTTTGAAAATGCTTGTTTAGTTGGGTCTTCAAGGGTTTTCTTTTATATGAGGTTCTAGTGTTGGTTAGACTCGACCAATATGGGTTAGAAGTTTGGTATGTTGTGTGCTTCGAGATGGTTGGTTTGTGTGCTGATACAGTAGAGGGGTTGATTTGAGCCAAATGGATGAGTTGAAGGTGTATGCTAGGATTTCTATGGATAGGTGGAAACTTTGAACCCCAGGCACCTTTTCCTTTGCCTTCGGGGTGTTTTGACTTGATACTCGTGGCATGGTGGACTTCTTCCTGAAGTGGGAGTTGTAAGGCGAATTCAAATCAGAGTGGTGTTGAGTATTCTTAGAGTTTGGAGCTTAGCTGGTGATTTCAGACTTCGTGGTAAGCTTACCACACTCCTTGCAAGATCTTGGTTTTAGTTTGGGTCTGTTGGGCAGATTTGCTTGGTGCCTTCGTATTCAGTTGATTCAGATTGGGTCCGGTTCAACGAGGTTAGTTTCGTTCAACAGTTTGGAAGTTTATCCGTCAACACAGGGTATTCATACATGCCTTTCCTAACTTGGTTATACAGGCTTCAATCGAGTTCAGATAGGTCATTCAGTTGGGTTCAATTATCGGGTTTGATTTTAGCAGAGGTATTCGTCCAGTGGTCAGTTGTCAGTTGAGGTAAAACTACTATAATTTTCGAGTATGTGCTTTGGGTTAGTGTTTTGGATGTCAAGGGATAGTAGGTTATAGATTGGCTTGGAAGGAGTTTGAGTGAAAATGATGGCTTCGTTCATAGTAAGCGGGGACTATGGATCTCCGTTGTGTCAGTTGATGCTTCGAGGGTGGTTTGAGTGTCCAACTTACATGGAGCTTCCTATCCGTGGTGCAAAAGGATTCAGTTCAGAATAAAAGGGTTTTGCAGATCAGCGGGTTCATGAGTTAGAATTTTGGGTGATGGCTTTTTCTGGTAAACTTGGTCGTGGTTTCAAAGATTCGAGTTCTGTGTGTTGGTCAATTTGCTTCTCTAGTTTCAGTGTTGTGTTGGTGCTTACCGGTTGAGATTCTCGAGGTTCAGTTTTGGTTGGCAGATCTTTGGTGGTTTGGAGCTTAAGTTTGTAATTTAGCTTGGCTAGTAAGGAGTTAAGGCTTGGTTGCTTTCCTTGGTTCTGTTCTGTTGGGTGCCGTTTGGTCGAGGAGGCTACCCGGGTTGTTCGAGTGAGTAGTGCGTGCTTCGTATCCGCTGTTCTTAAATATCTAGTCTTTCCCTCTTTCCTGACTTTTGAGGATGAAAGTCTTTTTAGTAGTGGATGATGTAATGACCCAAGTCATTTATGGCTTGCTGGGACCGATAGTTCAATGCCAGGGCTGTTTGTTTGGTCTTTTTGGCCGTTTCTTGTTTTAGAGCTTTAAGCTTTTGAAATTATTGACTTCAGTCAACATTCTTGGTGAACGTGCTCGGAATCAAATTCTAACAGTTTTGTTAGCTCCGGAGTGTGGACTTTGATCTAGTAGGACCTTTGGTCAGGATCTGGGAGCTTTTCAGCTTGGAATTCTCTCTCATTCTGTGTTTTAGGCCAGTTGGGCTTGCTTGGTTGACTTTGGTCAACATTTGGAGAAGACAGCCTCGGAAGAAAATTCTGTCAGCACTGTTAGGTCTGGAATGTTTAGTTTAGGCTAGAGGGACCATTTGTCTGGGTTCCGAGGCTTTCAGGCTTGATTTTGGCCCTTGGGTTCTGCTTTGGGAATTGTTGGCCTAAAAGGTTAATTTTGGGCGTGAGACCCACTTTTCATTAAATCGACCTCCGATGGTATTTTCGTCAATTCTATTGGATCTAGAACTCTATTTCTAGTCAATAGCTCAGGTTGTTTGTGTTTACGGGACCCTGAATGCATTCTCGGGGACCCAAAGTGTTAGAATCTGCCCTTGACAGCTGGTTACTATCATAGCCAACTTTGTTCTTCGCAAACGCGGGAAGCTGGCCGCGTTCACATAGGGAAATTTCTAGCTGCCCCAATTTTGTTTTTCGCGTTTGCGGACCTTGGCCGCATTTGCGAAGGGAATTTGGCCAGCCACCCATTTTTCTCTTCGCGTAGGCGATGCCTTGGCCGCGTTCGTGAAGGCCAAAGCAGTCAGCTTAAGTTGGCTTTTCTTGTTTTCTTCTTCACCTTTCCAAACACTTTCAACTCCGAACCTCCATATCCAAACACCCAAAATACTCTATTTTCCTCCCTAATTGTTCCCTACTAGTTGGAGGGCTTTATTTTATCGATCCTTGCTCGATTATCGACTTCTAAGACGGGTAAGTCCACTCTTAATTTCCCGTTTTCTCCATTAAATTTCCTTTGAATTTTTAAATGGATGGGCAATTTTGGAGCCCCATTTCATGTCCGTTTTTGCTCAAATTTTGAGCATATACTCCCGGGATGGTAAGGAACACGTGTGTATTTTTCATTTTTGGTTTTGGGTTGCGGGGCCTATGAGCTTGTTTATGGCCCGGATTTTGACCTTGTTATGTTTATAGCATTATGGGTATCATTAGTCTCGTATTAATGTGTAGATTATGGTATTGATAGTGGTTTCTCAAATTGGAGCTTCCCAGAGTAGTTCTAGCCTGGATGATGTCGTTCTCGCAGCTAGTCATCGGATGACAGGTAGGTTATGGCTTTCCCTACCTAGACTTTACGTATATAGGCTATAACTGCATTAATTAGTATCCTTGGGTGGGTTGTATTAGGTTGGTACCCTCAGACCTTGTCCGCCTTTTCTGTCTGTTTACTTTATATGTTATTTGTAGTATTCGTGTAGTATTATACATTACCTTTGTGGTCCTATGTGGCTTTATATTGACTCTAGAACATAGATGGTAGGCTATTTGGGAATGTCCGTGAGTCCCGGACATAGAGCTTTTATTTTAGGCTGGTTATGTCTGTTGTAGAGCTGTTGAGCCCGTGCAGGGCCGGTAGGAATGTTTGTGAGCCGTTGGGCAAATTTATATTTGTGTGCGAGCATATCATCCATGAAAAAAGTTTTCCTACTATAGACGTTTTCTTAACCTTGCATGGCCCTGGGGGCCCCTTTTTGGTATAAATGACTATAAAACGAGGTTTGGATGATTTCAGACTTGATTTCCTACTGATACTAGGCTCGGCAAGGCCGTAGGACTAGACTTGATTTCCTACTGATACTAGGCTCGGCAGGGCCGTAGCACTAGACTTGATTTCATTACTGATTTAGACTCGGATATGCTCTGGGCACCCTTTGAGAGGGTTATTGAGACTTTTTACTACTGATTTAGACCCAGAAATACTCCGGGCACCCTGTATAAGAGTTATTGAGATTTGGCTACTACTTTAGACCCGGTTCAATCCCGAGCACGTACTTTGAGGTTCTAATACTCTGAGATTTCATGTTCGTTACTACATGTTGTTGGGGACCTCCATGGGACCTACCATTCCAGGACCTGGACAAGGGGCCAAGCGTGCCGTAGGAGGAGTATATGGTGTTGGATGGTGTATAATGGGTATATCCCACCATGGGTCCTCCTACCAGAGTGTCGGGGGAGGTGCATACAAAGTTACTATTATCGTTTCCATCATTATCATCATCATGCATATTTCACTTAGATTCCACCCTTGTTTACTGTGTGTTCAGTGTACTCTTCGGTTGTATGGGCAGTCAGAGGGTTTGTTTTCACTTGATTGTGTTCCTCGGTTATATGGGCGACCGTTGGGACTGTAGGTAGATTATATTATTCCTGTCAGTTTATAGAGATTGTTATGATCCTTGGTTCTTGTGGATTAGGAAGTGTTAGCCTGTTGAGGCTGCGAGTTTAGGGCTTGAGTATTGAGGGGCTAGTGAGTCCTATTTTCTGAGGCACGGTTTATGTGTCCTTCTGAGCGGTTGTGGGTTTTCGAATGTTGTTCCTTATCTTGCTTCTGAGTAGAGACTCCTGGTCCTTGTGGCTTAGTTATACCATTCTAGGTTTGTAATTGTGAGATTGATCCCGGTTTATGCTTGTCATGAGAGTTTGTGGTTTTAAGTATTATTTAGTTATTGTATGGCTTCTAGTGGAGTATGTTGGCTTACATCCCTTCTTCCCTTTTTTGTTGAGGTTATAGGTATACCGCCATGTTCCTGATTCTCTCTCTCTCTCTCTCTTTATTTATACTATTATTGCAAGGATCCCAGGTGCTTCCCTCTTTCTTACACCTGTGCTTCTGTGTTATGTATATCTTCTATGCTAGCATTGTATGCTTATAACTCTTGGTTTTCTATTCTCTATGCTAGTTCCTTGCGCTTTCTCTATTGCTTCAGTGACTACTTTCTTGATATTTGCTAATTACTCTTTTTATATCTTATATGTGCTTAGTCGGCCGATGATGCCTACTGGGTACTCGTTGCTTAGCAATTGGTGCTCATACTACACTTCTGTATCGTTCTGGTGCAGATATTAGTTGAGCTTTCACCATTGATCATGTTGGAGACTCGTACAGCTTTTGGATTTTTGAGACTAGGGTGAACGCCTGACGACCGGGGCTTGACCATATCTCATCTTTTGTACTATTACTCTTTATATATTAAGAGACAGTTGTACTTATCTTTTGTTACTTCTAGCACTTGTATTCTATTAGAAGCTTTTGTACTATCAATACCAAGTCTTGGGGTTGGTGTAGTTTGATTATGTATATATTCAGGTTGTTGCTTCTGCTTTGTCCTTATCTTTATATTCTGCTTCCACTTATTTGTGCTTATTGTGCGTTGGTTAGGTAGTAGCCCATTACTAACCATTCTGGACTACGTGAATTGATTCACTTACTGGGAGGTTGTAGGTGCCATCATAACCTGAGTAATCGGGTCGTGACATTTAAAATTGCCTTTTTCATGTGGAGATTATGGAATTTCAAAGTTCCAGTGGAGGAGAGAATAAGAAGATGGGGATATGAGGGACTCTCTAGGTGCTGGTGTTGCACAGATCCTGATCATGAGACTCTCTCCCATGTGTTCCTAAACTCCTAAACTGCTAATAGGACTTGGTCTTATTTTTCTTTTGTCGCAGGTCTAAACATTCAAGGATTAAATCTAAGAGATGTCATAAGGGCTTTGGTGGAATGCATAAGTTAGAACACGAAATTAAACCATACTACAAAACTGTATCAAGCATCATAATGTGGGAACTTCGGAGGAGGAGAAACAATAGAAAGCATGAAGGGCATAGTATGTTTACTCAAAGACTCATCTATAAAATCACCAAAACCTTCATATGCTATTGAAGGTAGAAAGCCAACCAAAAGCTTTTCTACAAGTTGGCCAAATATGATACAAGAACTAGAAGAAGGGAGACCTCAAGTCAAGTTTACTAAGGTAATTTGGGACTATCCTCCTCAAGGATGGGTCAAGTATAACACTGATAGGGCTTCTAGAAGAAATCCGGGAGTTAGTTCATATTCTTTCTCTTTGAGGAATTCAAGGGGTGACTTATTGTATACAAAGGGGGATATCATAGAAGATACTACAAATACAAAGGAAAAATCAAAAGCAATACTGGAAGCATACAAACATAGAAAACAAACACAACAAAGGCAGATTATCATTCAAACTGATTCACTATTGTTTAAGTAGGTCTTGTTGGAGGAATGGGCATGTCCTTGGATCATAGTGGAAATTATATCAAAAATAAAGGAGATCTTAGCTACCAAACAAGTTCAAATACAACATATAATGAGGGAAGTAAACCAACTAGCAGACTATTTGGCTAACTTAGCAATTGAAAAAGGTAACTGCATATTCACAAACATAAGAGCATTGAAGAATGGGGAAAAAGATAATCAACTGTGATAAATTGAAATGCCCATACTTAAGGTTGTCACCAAGCAAAGGGTGAAGGGACTGAGAAGGCTACATCAGATGTTTTTTCTCAAAGGATATAATTATAGAGGCTGTCAAGGCTACAAAAAAGTAAAAATGCTAGCTAGCCTATACTACTTCAACCAACAAAAAGGACTCACATCAAAATAAAAGGGTCACAGTGACATATTGGACCTACGAAACCTGGGAGCTGAGCTAAGCACTGAGAGATGGCGGTGGATCGGAGCTTCCCATTTACTCCATTCCAGCTCCACCTATAAATCCACAGGATTAGGAGAAGAATAAAGAAGAAATGAGATAGGAACAACACTATATGTACCAAGTGACTGTACTTAGTCCCAATGGATAGTATACCTCAAAAGAGAACCCAAAGGAGATGAAAGCCCCACTCATCGGAGAACACATAAAAAAAATAAAGAAACAGTGAGAGCAAGTAGTAGCGGCGGCAATAACAAAAGAGGAAAAATAAAGAGCTTACTTCTGCAAGTTGAATCAGCTGTAAGAGAGCTCAAAATGGGCACTGCATTAATGATCCATATAAGCACAAGTCAAAGGCGAAGTTCTTCTGTGGAGGCAACATCACAACATATGTCCTATGAACTGGACAAAAATGGAAAGTGAAGGGATTAGGAAGCCCTAGGTCAAGATATATTTGTTGGGTAGTTGAACTGGTTAGGCTTAATTTATACCCATTTTTTTTAAAGTTTGGCAGACTGGGCTTTATCCCATATGTATTATTTTATTTTTTTGTTTTTAGATGATTTATTAATAAAATCCCCTAATTAATTTTTTTAAAAAACTCAAACGGAAGCATTTGCAACTGAAATATAAGATTTAGTAACCCTTGTAAGGTTAGTAAATACATATGGGCGTTGACTTGTAAAGGTTTATAAATAAACCATCTTTTGAACCTCTTCTTCACATAGATTTGTTTGAGAATCTAAATGACACTACAAGAAAAAATGTATCAGTTAATAAAATTTTTTATTTCCATATATTTGATGTTATTAGAAAAATTACTTTTAGCAACAAAAAAAAAGTTATTGCACATTGTGACAATAACAGTCGATGCTAAAAACATTTACAATTAAATAAAAAAGTTATTCCTAAAAACCAACTTAATGCAACAAAAAATATCATTGCAACAAACTATATTTTGTTGATAAAAATTCATGTAGTTGTGACTTAAGAAACTATTTAGCTACAAAATATTATACTGCGATAAATGACTTTTTTGCCAACGGTATTATTATTGCCATTAATTTGTTGGTTAGAGTAAGATACTTTTATATTTAACAACATTTTGAGTTGTTGTCAATTGCAAAATTTTGTTTTCTTTTAAATAATTCATTGATCTCTAACAAAATTCATAAATTCAAAAAGAAAACAATATTAAATATAAAGAAAATAACATATCAAATATATGTAAATATCAATACACAATTTTATTAAAAAATAAATATGTAGTTCCAAATATATGTGATTTTATAATGATCTTCTAGGTCATTTTCTCTGTATTCCTGCATTTTCAGCATTTTGAGCTTTTTCACAGCAGCTACAAGTCATTTATGACTTACCGGGACTGATGGTTCGGTCCCTGGGCATTCTTTTGTGTTTTAAGCCCTTTTTCTTATTTTGAAACTCTTAAAACTAAAAGATTTGACTTTGGTCAACACTTAGAGAAGACGGGCTCAGATGAAAATTTCATTAGTGTTGTTAGTTCCAGAGCATTGACTTTGGGATAGAGGGGCCTTTGGTTCGGGTTTCGAGGCTTACAGAACTTCAGTCAACATTCCATCAAGAAGACCTTCGTTGGTCATTTTGATGATTTCATTGAGTCCAAAATTCTATTTTCAGTTGAGTAGCATGTTTGGTTTATGTTTATAGGGTTCAAAATAATTCTCGAGGGTGTAATGAGAGACCTTTTAAAGTTAAGTTGCTGGTTCTAGTATGGGCGTGCATACGGGCTAGGAGTTGCACCTGCGGTTACTAGCCGCACTTAGGATGCTAGGTGACATCATCAGGGCATTGCCCCTACGCTGATTCCTCCCCCCTGCAGTACCGCACCTGTGGAGCTGGAGGTTACCGTTCACCTCCATTCCTATGGTGGTCTGGCCACAGATGCATAGCCGCAGCTGCATTTCCGCACCTGCATTGATTTGACTGCAGGTTCATAGATTACTGAGACTTTTAAATAAAGTCCTTTTCTTCATTTCCTCTATTCCAAAAATATTTCTTCTCCATTGTTAGAGCATGGATAAATGGGAAAATTGCCATTTCTCTTTGATTTTGCAAACTTGCGAGGTAATTCTCCTTCCCCTCACCTTATAGTACTCGTTCTTTTATCAATCTCGTGTTTTAATCCATGATTTGAGGGCTTTAACCTATTGTTTCTTCAAACTTTAAAGTATTATTTTTGGACCATTTGAGGTCTGAATCCACTTTCTTCTCCACCCAAACTTAGGGCATGTGTATTCCTTACCTCGTAGGGAATGCAATTGTGATATTTGTTTTCAGTTTTCATATGCAGGCCCCGAGGATCATTTTAGGACCTGATTTCAGGCCTGAATTGAAAATTTACAATATGGGTACTGTTGTTCATATTTTAATGAGTAGATTATCATTATGATAGTATGACAGCAGTTAGAGCCTTCTCGGGGGAGATAGGCTTCAGTCTTGTGCTATTTGCATGCACATTCATCTTCCAGGTAGGTTACGACTTACCTACTTTTAGACTTAGCTCTTATAAGGTATTTGTATGGTAAATTGCTAATTGTTGGTGGGTTATTATTATTTGAATAAATCAATTTAGGTATTTAATTCTTATAGCTTATTTAGAGGCCTTAGAATAAGATATCGATTGGGAATCCTTAGCTTAGGTTGTAGCTCCTTCCTTAATACTTAGCGTAGTTTTCATGGTATTTATGGGTTTAGAATTCTTTGACTTAACTTAGCTAAGGCTGGTGGTAGTTTGGGGTGATTAGATTAGGAGGCCTTAGTATAGGATTAGGAGATGACTTCGCAGTAGAGTAGCCTTTTTCTATTGTTTTATACTTACATTATTCCGTTCTTCCCTCGTTTTACTTTATAGTTTGGTATCTGTATAATTGTAGGCCCAAGGTCGTGGATGCAAGACACTAGGTCAGTATGAATCTCCTCTTTCATCCCTAATTTTTTGGTTCGTGGCTTGTTTTAATATGACTTTATTTAGTGGTTGATACTAGCATAGCTTTTGAATTATTGCTTGCGTTAGATTAAGTTTTTTGTTTAGTTGACCACCTTAGGTTGGGTTTTCTTTTAGGTTTAGGAGTTAATGTGTTTTTTCCCGAATAGCACCTACCTTAGTCTAGTACCCTTGCTTTAGGGCATAGACTTTTGTTGTCCTGTGTGTGATATGATTTGGCTTAGTTGTGCTCTTTGGTTATCTATTCATACTTTAGCATGACATATGTTTGACTTGATTTTTGAAGTACTATTTTTGGTCAAAAAAGAGGACTAATGGAATATGTTAAATGACTTTTGGCTTTCTTATAAGGAAATTGGCCTATTTTTTAGCAAGACTAATTTGTTAAACTTGCATGTCCAAGGAGACCCGTGTTTTGGGTGGTTTTACTTACTATTTAAACTTGCATGTCTAACAATACCCATGTTCCGAACGGTTTTACTTGCTATTTAAACTTTCATGCCTGAGGAGACACATGTTCTGGGTGGTTTTACTGGTACTCGTGATTTCATTTCTCCATTATCTTTCTTATGATGATGATTCTGATCTTGCATTACTCTACTACTCGTGCACAACTATTCCTCCGATGATGATTCTGGATTGCATTGAATTGGCCACATACTGCATCACACCATCTCATATTGGATATCATGGTACATTTCTGCATCCCTTATTTTTTTCCCTATCAAGTTGATTGCTAGTTAGTATTGTGTGCTTCTTGCATCCTCCAGGCATATGGGGGCCTAGTTGGATTCTTGGTTGTTGAGTGTACCTTATGTGCTTATGGGGGTCCGGGTGGGTTTACTTATTGCTATTCGTAGCTCCTGAGGTATGTATCTTATGTTTTCTCTATGTTATTTAGTTAGATAGTTGATTTACGTTTCTTGTTGAGTTATTCTCATGTACTTTTCGTATATGGTCTAGCTTTGACAAGTTAACCTATTTCTAACCTTTTCGGTTTATTTATACTTATATCTTATTTGAGCTTAGTCATCTTATGATGCCTACTAGGTATTGCATGGTTTTAGTACTCATGATACATTTCTGTATCTTTTGTGATGCAGATCTTAGTACGGGTTATTGTTGTTGATAATGTCCTTGAGCAGTGTTGTTGATCGGAGATAAATGGTGAGCTCTCGGCAACTCGAGTTGACCCATATCCTTTTGATTTTGGACTAGTCTTCCCTTGCACTTGCAAAGACAGTTCTATGAATAATGTATCTATTTTGTACTCCGTATATTGTAGTAGATCTTGTACTGACTGATACTAGGTCTTGAAGAAGTTGTGTAATCTTTTGTTCCCTTCCCTCTTTTTTATTTATGTTTTCCTTCCGCTAGTTCTCAATGTGTATGTATTGACCTTTTACTTTCTCGTTATTCTCTTATTAGCCCGTTACTTGTCTTACCTACTTGTGGGTGATAGTAGGTGCCATCATGACTAGGGAAATTGGGTCGTGACAAAGTGGTATCAAAACTCTAGGTTCATCGGTGTCATTGGTACAAGATCAACAGTCTAGTAGAGTCTCGCGGATCGGTACGACAACGTCCATATCCTATATGCGGGAGGCTACAGGGAATTCTTAAGAAAATTCCATATTTTGACTCCTTATCGTGCATTTTTTGACTCCATCAACTTCTGAACTTTATTTGTTCCATTCCTTCTCATATGGTTAGGACAAGTACGGCAACAAGTGACAACTAGGCTCCTGCGCCTGTTGCTACAGTACATCCCCCAGCACCAGGGTTTCAGATTGAGAGTTTATTGCTTTAGCTAAAGGGTTTGGGGCCAACCCAACCTCCGATAGGATTCATGGCCACCTCAGTTCTTCAGGACACCATGGCTGGGACTCTGAGTCTTCTAGAGGGTAGGTCACAAGCAGGGGTAGTGCCTGGTTCTTTGAGTGGTGGTACGACCAGGGTTTAGGTTGCAGGTCTCTAGTAGGGTCCTATGTTTGTTTTGGAGTATGAGGCGAGGGTTCACGAGATGACTAGGCGCACTGTCAGGACTGTACCTACAGAGTTTGAGAGAGTGTAGGGATTCATTATAGGATTGATTTCACCGCTTCATGTAGTGACGGAGCACTTATTGATAGTTAGGACTACCTTTCTTCACGTGGTTGTCTCACGAACTAATTACCAGACCGTGAGGGCACCAACTCTAAATTACCTTGATAGAAGAACCCTTACCACCCGATTTAAAACAGATATGCGAAAGTAAATAAGAAACATAAAATTTTGCCTTGATAAAATAAAACAAGTCTCAAAAACTTGAATACAATAAAAGCTTTTAAGATACTACTGAACCTTTCCTTGAGAACTAGTCTAAACAGGTACAAGAGCTAGTAGGAGGGAGTACAAAATCAAGACACAACTTCTACTTTAGGAACAATTAACAGAAGCTGTTGGAGATCTTTACTGCATCATGCCTGAAACATCTACTGAATCCTATAACTAGACTATACCCAAAAAAGGTATAGCAAGAGTAGCATTTGTATAAATAACATATACTGGTAGGTATCATCGGCTGACCAGGGTTAGATCACGTAAATACAATATAAAAATCACAGAAAAAGGAATGACAACTTGTGTAATATTTTAATCAACATCACTTTCATCCATTTATGCTATCTTTATCCCTCATATTACCTATGAGTATTCCTACCCTTATCCTCGTCAACCATCAATAGACAATTCAGTCAAATGTAATCAACATTGACAATAAACCAAGACAAGACCCTGACTACCAAGCATTAACCAAGTCAACAACTATGACTCTACAACAATAACTTATACCTTATATCAAGTCCCGAAGTAAGTAGACAATAACAGAATATATGCCATTCTTTTACATCCTTAGCCCAGACCACTTAAGGATGTCACAACCCAAAAAAGGGCCGTGATGGCGCCTACATACCCCCCAGTAGGCAAGCTAAACCCAACAATGCGAAAGAAAAAAAAACAGCTCAATTATAGGAAGCGGAAGAGATAAATAAACAAGAAATAGGGCCAATAGCATAGATACATACCAACTATACTAAATATACAAAATATGGCCCTAAAGTGACCAAAAAAAAATAAATACACGAGAACCAACTCAGACCTGGTGTCACCGGTACAAGAGGATCTAGAGTACTGAGTAGCTATACAACAGACTTTGTCTATCCAAAATACAAAATATAGACGGAAATGATAGAGGGAAATTATGTAAAGTCTCCAAGGCGCTGGGAGCTCATCGCGATCCGAACTGCAACAGGCCTCGAACGATGGGAGGATCAACGGGGGTGGCTCATACTAAGTTGTCACGACCCAATTTCTCGGTCATGATGGCACCTACAACCCCTGATAGGTGAACCAATCCCCGTAGCCCAGAACAGTTAGTAATGGGCTACTATCTAGCAAATAAAGGAACAAGACGAATAAAATAGATAACAGGGATATAAATATATACATATGCGGAAACTAAACCAAACCCTAAGACCTGGTATCACAGTATAGAGCCAAAACTACATACATGGAGTGCAAACGATCCAAAAGAATATATACAGATGTCTCTGAATGGTAATAGAGTACATAAGGCAAAAGATGAACTAAAGCTAAGCTCCGATCGCCAAGAGCTCACCCTCAGTCTGAAGTAGTCCCCAACAGATCTCCAAGCACGAGTCACAGCGATCTAACGGCGATGGCCCATGCTAGGATCTGCACCCAAAGATGCAGGGGGTTAGGGGTGAGCACCAAATGCAAAGCATAAGGTACCCAGTAGGTATCATAGGCCGACTGGGCACATATAAGATAAAAGCGTAGTAATAGACAAAATAGAAGCAAGCAGTCACAGAAATCAACGAAAGGTACACAGGAACTAGCCCAGAGGGAAATCAACAGAACCACATGTGAGGCTAGTAAGAAGAATATACACACCATAGGCACAGGTGAAAGTAAGAAACAACGCACCTGGGGTCCTTGCAATAACAATGTATATAAAATAAGTTTACGAAATGGACGGTATACCGGTAACCTCAAGTGTAAGAAGAAGAGAGAAAGAGTAATAATAGGCATGCTCAGACACATGAATCAAACTCAACTAATCATATCAATCTCAATCCAGAAACTAACAGTCCAGCAGTGACCAACCTCATACTATCCATAATAGAGAACAACTCTGTAAGTAAATAACAAAAGTCTACCTACAGTCCCCCGGCCGCCCATACAACCGAGGAACACAAACAAGTGAAAATAAACCCTCCGGCATCCCATACTACCGGAGCGTACAATCAACAAACAACAAACAAGGGTGGAGCCTCAAACAATGAATGATATGATGCATGAAGATCTCAAGTGAAATGGTATCTCTGTAGGTACCTCCTCCGGCGCCGATCCGGCCCAGCAGGTAGGTTCCATGGAAGGACACTGCCCGTATACCTCTACTCCGCCGTATACCCCTCCTCCGGCACACGCAGCCCGAAGCCCCTGGCCCGGATGGCAAGGTCCATGGAGGTCCCAGACCCCATACTAAAACTCACTATCAACACATGTCGTCCGGAAGCAAGTCCGGTATCAAGATAGAGACCCAGTCTCGAATATGCAATGCCCAGACCCTGTCCAGGACTAAAGTAGTAGGAAAATGTCTCAAAAACCCCTCCAAGGGTGCCCGGGCATAACCGGGTCTAAACAGTAAAAAGTCATCTCAGTTGCTCGGTCCGACCGAGGCTAAAAATCATTTCAAGTAGCAAGAAAACTCAACTAGCACCCCGGCCCTGCCGAGTCTAGCGTAGTAATAAAACTGGTGTTTTTAAACATAATTTTACTTTCTTGCCCAAAAATATTCACAAGTTAAGTCAAACCATTTCCAAATTATTTCCATAAAAAATGGCCCCCCCGGGGCATGCAAGGTTTAGAAAATAGTGTCAGTAGGCCCGAAGCCAACACTATAGTAAAACATGGATAAAACCTCTTTATATGCATGGAAATGGTATGATCACACACAATAGCTGCCCAGCAGCTCACAATCAACCTATCGACCCTGCACAGGCCCACAGCTACTCAGCAAGCATAACCAGCCTAGAAGGATAATTCTATGCCCAGGACTCGCGGACATTCCCAAAATCCCACTTTCTATGTTCCAGAGTCAACAAGGCCTCACAGGACCACAAGGGTAAATAAAATATATCGGCAAACACTACAAGCAACGGAGGAACAAAAGTAGGCGGACATGAATAAAGCGGTCGAGGTCTGTGGTACCAACCTAATAAACCAACCCAAGGATGCCCATTAATACAATTTTATTCTATATATGCGGAGTCTAGGGAAAATAAACCGTAACCTACCTGTCGTCCGATGACAAGCTTGAACCTCTCCGAAAAACCTCCAACACGAAATCAAACTCGAACTCGGGCTTGAGTAACTTGACGTCGATAATTGATTTTTAATATTAACAGAAACGGTTTCTATGTGCAGCAAGCCATATTTGGACCCTCCACTTATGTTTAATGGAAGAAAAATATATATTAGCCTACCTTTAGCATTAAATGCTAAAATAGCTTAATAAAATAATAGCATAAGCCATGAGTTAGGCACCTAGCAACTACAATATGTTGGCTGCTTTGCCTCACCTCCACGTGTTGTGGAGGTGGCAACATCTTAATCATTTTCAGCCCGTTATGTATGTATTCGGGTATTGAATAAATTCGTGGTAAAATAAATATAATTTTTGAATATACCATAATCATTAGAAAATTATTTCGAATAAAACCTACTATATTATAATAATAAATTTCAACATAACTAAATTTACTATCTCCGTTAAAATATTACAATGTATAAAAACCTTATAAAATAAATTCATATACAATTATATCGTATCAAAAATATTTTCCATAAACCTTTAAAATATTTTTAAAAGGTAATAATAATATAATTTTTACCAAATTCAACTTTTAAATAAAATATTTTCAAACACACGCGATGGTAATAAATTCTCAAACCTAGACTCGCAATTCACCGACGCACGATTTTGATACTCAAGAACTCTCTTGGAATTCTCCCTTATATTTTCTCACTGTTTCGGAACTGAAATGGCATTTTAAAACGTAAAATTGAGGCTTAAATCGGGTTTGACCCGACCTGGTTCGCGACC
This sequence comes from Jaltomata sinuosa, assembly GCA_003996215.1. Taxonomy (NCBI): domain Eukaryota; kingdom Viridiplantae; phylum Streptophyta; class Magnoliopsida; order Solanales; family Solanaceae; genus Jaltomata; species Jaltomata sinuosa. The sequence goes on from QJPP01005129.1 coordinate 87,423, forward strand.
CGGTTCGCAACTCGTTTTCTGCCAGACAGTTCGCATTAAAACAGTCATAACTCTTTACTCCACGATCAGTTGGATGTGAGGTTTTGTGCGTTGGAAACTAGACTCGTAGACCTTCGATTTGGTATTTCGGGGGACTTCTAACTCTTTATATATTGAGAGAAAAGCTCCGAGACATTTTACCCAAAGTTCAGGAAATTTGTTAAAGATCTTACGATTACTTTTGCCGACTTGGTTGGCTTCAAAACTTATCATGCGGCCAAACAAATGGACCCGGCACCGAAATACCGATCCCGACAAGCCTTAAATGACTTGGATCCGCTACAACAAGCTCTAACGGTACAAGGAAACGTGTATGTGGAAATGACCGGAAGGGTCATTACATAAGTACTGCATCAGAAAAAGATGCAGAGTATAGTATGATTTCCAAAACAACGGGTACACAATAAGCATCATAGGCCGACTAAGCGCAGAAAGATAATATATAAAATAAATTATGGGAAAGTAAGCTAACTACAAGGATCCACCTAAATCTAGTTAAAAAACTGGAAATAAATGCTAACCCACTAACAGAGAGGAGAGTAACAACCAAAATAAAGTCAAGGCAACAAATAATCCAAGTATGCTCCAACATGATGCAATGCAACGAGAGATGATGAGGTGATGCATAAATGCATAAAAGAATAATCTGGAATGTCCCATCGAGCACGCAAAATTTAACGTCGGACTCATCAAAATATGCGTGGAAAGTTAAACCCAGAATAACACTTTGGAGCACCCAGAATCGATCATCAGACTCATCAATAGAAGTAAATAGAGAAAAGGTCCGGAAACGTCCCTCGGACCAGCATAAAAACAGTATTTTCCTTTCCTTTCAAAAAACCAATAGTAAAACAAAAATAGTTTCTTTAAGGTCCGAAAATCTTAGTAACCATAGTGAATCTCATGTTTGGAACCAAAACCTCAAAAATTATACCTTTCTATACATATGGCATGATAATGTAGAATGAACATGTAAATTTCCATGTTCAGAATATATAGCTTATGACAAGGCAAAATAAGGCAAAACACCCCCAAATCAAGAGAACTAACCTGGAAATCCATCCAAATCCAAGCTATGGCCTCGGGCCCACAAATACATACAATGGTAAGATAAAACAGGAAGAAAAGAAAATAACCATGAAAATAGATAAAAGCAACCACTCTACCTCTAAAACCTCCTAAAAGCATGCTAAGGATTATATGATAGGCATAACAATACTACGGGTTCCTAGACTAAGGATAACATGAATAATTCTAATCTATGATCTGAAATGGCCAAAATAATACAAGTAACATGATATAAGCCTAATTCTACCTAGAGTCCAACCTAACATTCCAGTAACATATATAATATAAAATCTAACTAAACTTAGTCTAGGGAAGTAAATCGTAACCTACCTCGCGGCCAAACCACAAACAGAACCATCACTCATGTGCCTTCCCCTTCCGAACACCATTAAAAAGCTGCCATGCTATCAAGAACATACTCTCGGTGTCAAGACGAGAGGAATGACACCCATATTACAATACGAAAAATTGGGTCAAAAAATGACCTTCAGGACCCGCACAATGAAACAGAAAAAATCACAAGTAAGTTTACAATGGGTTAAAGAATCCATTCTCAAAAATAGAGCGCGAACGGGACTTGTTTCAGAGCCCAAAACAGCCCCGAAGTCCTCTTGATCAAAGAAGGATTAAATGGAGACTTAAGGATTTTGGAGGCTAAAACTTACCAATTTAACGTATACGGATGAACCACTGACTGGAAATATGAACACCACCAAGCTATGGGATGAACCAGGAGGAATATGGAGGTTTGGAGTTGTTTTAATAGAGTAAAAACCGAGTTGTAAAGAGTTAGAGAAGAGATGGAATTTGATGAAGTGGCCACCTTTATAGCTGCTAGCGCCCAGGCGCAGGGGTTCCCATGCACCCGCAGGCGCAGGCACGCCAGAACACCCAGGCACCGCAGGAGCGGCCCGGCCACAGTGCCTAAAGTGCTGCAAGTGCGCTGCCTTGCCAGCCCAGGCAGGCATGCAGGCGTGTACAGGCTAGCGCAGGAGCGCCAACGCAGGTGCGGCCAGGTGCCCGCCTTGGCACCATACCAGCAACAGCAGCTGCAAGTTCCAAGCTTTTAGCAAACTTTTAAACTGATGACCCCCGAATATGCATCCGGGATCCCATGAACAGAAATGAGCTGAGCTATTCAACTAAAAATGACATTCTAGACTTAACAGAATCGATGAAAATCCCAATAGAGGATGATTTAATGAAAAGTAGGCCCCACGACCAAAACTAACTATTGACCAACCTTTACCAAAACAAAACCCAAAGGCCAAAAACAAGTTTAGAAGCTTTGGGACCTAAACCAAAGGTCCCTCTAGCCCAAAGTCGATATTCTAAAGCTAACAACATTGACAGAAATTCAATCCGATGCCGTCTTCTCTGAATATTGACCAAAGTCAACCCTACCATCCAAACTGGCCTAAAAACACAGAAAATAACACAAAACCAAACTGAAAGCACCCAGACCTAGACCAAGGGTTCCACTAGACCAAAATTTCCACTCCGGAGCCAAGGAACTGTCGAAATTCAATTCTGAGCATGTTTACAAAAAAAATTGACCGAAGTCAAAGATTTTCTAAGTTTAAGTTCTAAAACATGGATATGGACATAACGACCTAATGAATGACCCGAGCACCAAACCGTCAGTCTTGGCAAGTCATAAATGACCTATAGCCACTGTGGGGAAGCTCGAAATGCGGAAAGAGCACAAAAAATAGAAAATGACCTGGAGGGTTATTACAAATCCACTACTAAAAAGACTTTCATCCTCGAAAGTTAGAGAAAGGATAGTACCTGAAGACTCAAAAAAATGAGGATAGCGGGTCTACATATTGGTCTCAATCCCCTAAGTAGCCTCCTCGACAGGACGATGCCGCTACTGAATCTTAGCTGACGGAATCTCCTTGGACCTCAACTTCCTAACCTGCTTGTCCAAAAAAGCAATAGGCTCCTCCTCAAAGGCTAAGGACTAATCCAACTGAACCAACTCCAACTGAAGCACGTGAGACTCATTTGGAATTTACCTACGCAGCATAGAGACATGAAAAACCGGGTGAACACTGGAAAGAGAAGGAGGCAAGGCCAACTCATAAGCAACCTCCCCAATACAACAAAGGATCTCAAATGTCCCAATGAACCTAGGACTGAGCTTGCCCTTCCTCCCGAACCTCATCATGGCCTTCATGGGCGTCACTCAAAGGAATACACTGTCACCAACCATGTACTCTAGATCTGGAACTTTCCAGTCAACATAACTCTTCTGCCTACTCTGGACAATGTGAAGTATCTTCTGAATGACCCGAACTCTATACATAGAATCACAAAGCAAGTCATTACGCCACGACCTAACCTCGAAAGCATCAAACCAACCCCACTAGAGATATGCACTGCCTACCATATAAAGCCTCAAACGGATCCATCTGAATGCTGGAATGATAACTATTATTATATAGAAACTCTACCAAGGCTACACACTAGTCCCACTGACCCTCAAAATCAACAACACAGGCTTGCAACATATCCTCCTGAACCTGAATAGTACTCTCTGACTGACCGTCAATCTGCGGATGAAAAGGGCTGCTAAGCTCAACTCTAGTACCCAACTCTCTCTGAATAGACCTCTAGAAATGCAAAGTGAATTGAGTACCACGGTCAGAAATGATTGAAACTGGCAAACTGTGCAAATGGACAATCTCATGAATATAGATCTTAGCCAACCTCTCGGAACTGTAGGAAGTCTAAATCGGTAGAAAGTGAGAAATTTTTTTCAACCTATCCAATGACCCAAATAGCATCAAATCTCTGCAAGGTACATGGCAACACAACTACAAAGTCCATAGCGTTCCATTCCTATTTCAATTCCAGAATGGGTAGCCTTTGAGTCAAACCACCTGGCCTCTGGTACTTAAACTTTACCTGCTGACAGTTCAAGCACCTAGACACGAATGCTGAAATATCCCTCTTCATCCCACACCACCAGTAGTGCTTCCTCAAGTCATGATACATCTTAGCTGCCCTGGGATGAAAGGAATATCTAGAACAATAAGCCTCCTCCAAGATCAGTCTATCCAAGTCACCAGCTCTAGTAACGCAGATACGACCCTTGATCCTCAGAACACCCTCTGAATACAAGGTCGCCTTCCTAACCTCACCGCTCAATACCTTGTCATGAATGATTCTCAATTTCTCATCATCAAATTGTTATCCTGAATCTGCTCCAACAAAGAATATCTAGCCTCAACACAAGCAAGAATATGACTCAACTTAGAAATGTCAAGTCTAACTAACCAGTTAGACAAGGACTGGATGTCCCAAGCTAAAGGTCGCTCCTCTGTTGCTAAGAAGGCCAAGCTACCCATACTCACTACCTTCCGGCTCAAGGCATCCACTACCATGTTTACCTTTCTCGAATGATAAATAAGTGAGATGTCATAGTCCTTCAGTAACTCCAACCACCTACGCTACCTCAAATTTAGATCCTTCTTACTGAAAATATACTGAATACTACGATATTCAGTGAAGATCTCACAATGCACGCCATAAAGATAATGCCTCCAAATCTTCAACGTGAAGACTACCGCAGCCAACTCCAAGTCATGTGTGGGGTAGTTCTTCTCATGAACCTTCAATTGTCTAGAAGCATAAGCAATAACTCAGCCCTGCTGCATCAACATACAACCCAAACCAATACCTGAAGTATCATAATATACGGTAAACCCTTGACCCTCGACAGAAAGAGTACGAATTGGAGCTGAAGTCAACAAGGCCTTGAGCTTTAGAAAGCTTGGCTTGCACTCATTTTACCACTGTAAGAGAACATTCTTCTGAGTCAATCTAGTCAATAAATCTACTATAGAAGAAAACCCCACCATGAACCATCTGTAATAACCAGCCAACCCGATGAAACTGTAAAACCTCGATAGCAGAAATAGGCATAGACTAATGTACTGCTGCAATCTTCTTCAGGTCCACCATAATCCAATCCTTGGACACCACGTGCCCTAGGAATGCCACAGACTCAAGCCAAAACTCACACTTAGTGAATTTGGCATATAACTGATGGTCTCGCAATGTCTGAAGTATAATTCTAAGATACTGCTCATGCTCCTCTCTACTCCTCGAATATATCAAAATTTCATCGATGAATACAATCACAAATGAATCCAAGAAGTCACTGAACATATGGTTTATCTACTCTATAAATGATGTTGGGGAATTATTCAACCCAAAAAACATGACTAGGAACTCGTAATGGCCGTACTGAGTCCTTAATGCATCCTTTGGGATATCCGCAGCCTTGATCCTCAACTGGTGATAGCCATATCTCAAGTGATTCTTAGAGAACACCGCTGCCCCATATAGCTGGTCAAATAAATCATCAATACGCCGCATCAGATATCTGTTCTTCACTGTCACCTTATTCAACTGTCTGTAGTCAATACACATACGCATGGACCCATCCTTCTTCTTCACAAACAGAACCGGAGCACCCCACAGAGACACACTAGGTCTAATGAACCCTCTACTCAACAGATCCTAGAGTTGATCCTTAAGCTCCCTCAATTTAGTTGGTGCCATCCGATATGGCAGAATATAAATAGGTTGAGTGCCCAGCTCAACATCAATATCGAAGTCAATGTCATGATCTGAAAAGAGACCCAGAAGATCAGAAGGAAACACATCCGAATACTCACAAACCACAGAAACTGACTCTAGAGAAGGTGTGGTGGCACTAGTATCACAGACTTAGGCAAGATAGGTTAAGCACCCCTTCCCAACCAACCACTGGGCGCTTAGGAAAGATATAACTCCCCTCGGCATATGGCTATCAACACCCTTCCATATGATAAGAGGGATACCAGGCATCCGTAAAGTAACAGTCTTGGTGAAGTAAAATCCAAGATTGCATGATAAGGAGACAGCCAATCTATGCCTAAGATCATGTCAAAATCAACCATATCAAGTACAACCAAGTCTACTCACGTGTCGTACCCCAGGATAGTCACCACACAAGCCCTATACACCTGATCCACTACTAAAGTATCTCCTACTAGGGTAGATACATGCAAGGGCGCAGACAATGACTCACAAGCAGACTACATACGAGTAGCATTATAAGCAGATACATAGGAGAATGTAGACCCTGGATCAAACAAAGTAGAAGCAGACTGATAACAAATAGAGATCATACCTGTGATGACAGCATCTGAAGCCTCGACCTTTATCCAGCTCAGAACTGCATACATGTGGCCCGACCACCATGACCACCTGATTTACCATACTGAGGACCACCTCTAGTACCCTGGGGATCACCCCTACTACCCTGTGTACCACTTCTGCCTGGTGGTGCTAGAGCCCTGGGGGCCTGACCTATCTGATCCTATCACCTCTGGTGCAATACCGATGGTCACTCTCTAGAAAAGTGTCCTATCTCACAACACTCATAAGAACCCCAGCTGAATATACCCCGCTATGAAGACCCAGCTGAATCAGAATGACTACCACGACCTGTGGACCCTGAATGAGCACCTCGTGTAGCAGGAATAATACTCTGGCTACTCTGACCCTTAACAGTCTATAATGCTGCCTGAATAGGCCAGCTTGGCTAGAAACACTATTGATGCTGACCCCTACCAAAGTGGCCTCTACCATGAGCCTGTGAACCACTGACACTACCCTTATGGCAGGGCCTCTTATCGCTGCCCCCTTGGGCCTCGCAAAGTACACCCTCAATAGTGCGAGCACGGTCTACTACCTCCAAAAATGACTGGCCTGATGCTACCATACTCTCTATAGCCAAGTGCAGGTGTAAAGTCAATCTGTGAACAAAGCGACGCACCTTTTCATGCTCGGTGGGCAGAATCATAGTGGCGTGCCTAGCCAACTAATGGAAATGAACCTCATACTCAGAGACAAACATGGAGCCCTGCTCCAACACAACAAATTGATCTATCAACTGCTCTCTCATACTACATGGTACATACTTCTCTCCAGAAAAGCTACAAAGAACTAGGCCCAATTAAGCGAAGGTGATTCGGCTGGTCTGCAAGCTACATATTACTTCCACCACTATTTTACTGGACCATCCAGCTGAAACACGGTGTAATCTACTCCATGTGACTTGACTAACCCCAAATTAAGTAATCTCTCATGGCAGCTAGTCATAAACTCATGCGCATCCTCCGTAGAAGCACTTGAAAACCTCTGAGGACCCAATCTCAGAAACCTACCAAGCATCTTCTGCTCCTCATAAGACATAATGGGCTCGGCTAGAAGAGGTGGAACAACTGTAGGGACTGGCAATACCTCTAATCGGGGAGCCACAAAAGCAGGCTACACTTCTGAACCCTGAGTTGCTGCCTGGGGTGAAGTTTGATCCTCATGATCTCGAACCTGATAACCAATCAGGGTACCTGGTGAAGCTGCAGGTGGGGTCATACCCTCAAGAAACTTGAGTAACCAAACCAAAGTGTCCTGGAGCACTGGAATAGCCATAAAACCTGCCAGATGCTGGCTGGCCCCATACCCTCCAGCTCATACTGAACCTCTTTAACCCTAACCTCATGTTCTAGTGACGGTATCCTAGCCTGAGCTTGAGCTGGCATCGCAGACCGACCCCTACCTCGACCTCTGGGTCGACCTCTACCCCATCCCCTAGCTGAGGCTCTAAATAAAGGTGTAAGGGCCTCATTCTCACTGGCTGCTGATCTTATCCGAACCATCTGAGAAAGAGCGAAACAAAGATACTTAAAAGTTGCTCAAGTCAAGGAAGCATGACAAGAAATCAAACAAGATGGAATCTTTCCAAAGAATGTCCTATAACCTCTCGCAGATTGGATACGGATATCATCATACTAATACACGAGACTCTACTACATACTTTCTTCTTGTATTGGCGAGACCAGTGAACCTATAGCTCTGATACCACTCTGTCACGACCCAAAAATGGGCCATAATAGCGCCTACATACCCCCAGTAGGCAAGCCAAACCCAATAATGCGGAAGATAATAAAACAACTCAATTATAGAAAGCGAAAGAGATAAATAAACAAGAAATAGGGCCAATAGAATAGATAAATACCAACTGTACTAAATATACAAAATATGGCCCTAAAGTGACAAAAAAGATAAAACATACACGAGAACCAACCAAGACTTGGTGTTACTGGTACAAGAGCATCTAGAGTATGGAACACCTATACAACAGACTCAGTCTATCCAAAATACAAAATATAAACAAAAATGCCAGAGGAAAATCATGTAAAGTCTCCAAGGAGCAAGGAGCTCACCGCGATTCAAACTGCAACAAGCCTCAAACGATGGGAGGATCAACAGGGGTGGCTCATACTAGGTACTGCATCAGAAAAATATGTATAGTGTAGTATGAGTACCAAAACAATGGGTACCTAGTAAGCATCATAGGCCGACCGAGCATAGAAAGATAATATATAAAATAAATTACAGGACAGTAAGCTAACTACAGGGATCCGCCTAAAACTAGTTATAAAACTAGAAATCAACGCTAACCCGCTAACAGAGAGAAGAGTAACAACCAAAGTAAAGCCAAGGCAACAAATAATCCAAGTACACTCCAACATGATGCAATGCAATGAGAGATGATGTGGTGATGCATAAATATATTAAAAAAACCTGAATGTTGCATCGGGCTCCCAAAATTTAACATCAGACTCATCAACATATGCATGGAAATAAAACCTAGAATAACACATTGGGGTGCCCGAAATTGAGCATAGGACTCATCAACAGAAAAATAAATGGAGAAAAGGTCCAGAAATGTCCCTTGGACCGGTATAAAAAATAGTATTTTCCTTTCCTTACCAAAAACCAATAGTAAAACCAAAATAATTTCTTTAAGGTACAAATATTATAGTAACCATAGTGAATCTCAAGTTTGGAACGAAAACCTCAAAAATCATTCCTTTCTATACAGAAGGCATGAGAATGCAGAATAAACATGTAAATTTCCACGTTCAGAATATACAACACATGACAAGGCAAAACAGGGCAAAAACACCCTCAAATAAAGAGAACTGGCCTGGAAACTCCGTCCAACTCTAAGCTATGGCCTCGAGCCCACATATAAACACAACGGTAAAATAAAATTGGAAGAATAAAACATAACCACAAAAATAGCTAAAAGCAACCACTCTACCTCTAAAAGCTCCTAAAAGCATGCTAAGGATTATATTATAGGCATAACAATACTACGGGCTCCTAGACTAAGGATAATATGAATAATTCTAATCTATGATCCGAAATGGACAAAATAATACAAGAAACATGATTTAAGCCTAATTCTACCTAGAGTCCAACCTAACGTTCCAGTAACATATACAATATAAAATCTAACTAAACTCAGTCTAGGGAACTAAACTGTAACCTATCTTGGGGTAGAACCGCAAACACGAACGTCACTCATGTACCTTCCCCTTCTGAACAGCCTCAAAAAGCTACCACGCTATCAAAAACATACTCTAGGTGTCAAGACGAGAAGAATGACACCTATATTACAATACAAAAAATAGGCCAGAAATCGGGTCGAAAAATGACCCTCGGGGCCCGTGCAGCAAAATAGAAAACAGAAATCACAAATAAGTTCACAACAGGTTAAAGAACCCATGCCCAAAAATTGAGCGTGAACAAGACTCGTTTCGGGGCCCAAAACAGCCCCAAAGTCATCTTGATCAAAGAAGGAATAAATGGAGACTTAAGGATTTTGGAGGCGGAAACTTACCAATTTAACGTATACGGATGAACCACGGACTGGAAATATGTACATCACCAAGCTATGGGATGAACCAGGCAGAATATGGAGGTTTGGAGCTATTTTAATGGAGGAAAAACCGAGTTTGAAAGAGTTGGAATTTGATGAAGTGGCCATCTTTATAGTTGCCAGCGCCCAGGCGCAGGGCTCCCATGCACGCGTAGGCGCGGGAACGACATTGCACCTAGGCGCTGTAGGAGCGGCCTGACCACAGTGCCCAAAGTGCCGCAGGCGCGCTGCCCTGCCAGCCCAAGCAGGCACGCAGGTGCACACAGGCCAGTGCAGAAGCGCCAGTGCAGGTGCAGCCAGGCGCCCGCCTTGGCACCATACCAGCAACAGCTGCTGCAAGTGCCAAGCTTTTAGGCAACATTTAAATGGATGGACCCTCGAAAATGCATTTGGGGTCCCGTGAACATAAACGAGTTGAGCTATTCAACTAAAAATGGCATTTTTAACTCAATGGAATCAACAAAAATCCCAACGGAGGTTAATTTAATGAAAAGTGGGCCTCATGCCCAAAGCCAACTATTGGCCAACCTTTACCAAAATGAAACTCAAAGGCAAAAAACAACTCATTTCATTGCCAAAGAAAGCCCTTTGCTGAGAAGGTATCACACAAGGATATATAAAAGAAAATAAAAGAATGCAATAGAAGTCTGGAAGGCTTGAGACCCGAACCAAATGTCCCTCTAGCGCAAAGTTGATATTCTGGAGTTAACAGTATTGACAGAATTTCCATCTGAGGCCGTCTTCTCCAAATATTGACCAAAGTCAACTCTACCAGCCAAACTGGCCTGAAAACACACAAAAAAAAACACAAAACTAATAGTACCCAGACTAACCAAGGGTCCCACTAGACCAAAATCCCTACTCCAGAGCCAACGGACATGTCGAAATTTGATATTGAGCATGTTTACCAAGAAAGTTGACCGAAGTCAAAGATTTTCTATGTTTAAGTTCTAAAACAGGGAAATTGACATATCAGCCTAACGATCAGCGCGAGCATCAAACCATTAGTCTCGATAAGTCATCAATAACCTGTAGCCACTGCAAGAAAGCTCGAAATGTGGAAAAAGCACGAAAAATAGAAAATGAACTGGAGGGTCATCACAAAGGATCTCCAATATATGCCAAGTAACTGGACCATACAAGGATCCCAAACAATAACCATAATATAACCCGGTCCTCTCATGGAACCAAAATAAATATCAAGTAAACAAATAAGCACAATTCAATTCAAGAAACCAATATGTAAAGAACATCAATAACAGATAAGCTCGGTCACTCGAGGGACCGACATGTAAAGAACATCAATAACAGATAAGACCAGTTCACTCAAGGAACCAACATGTAAAGAAAATAAACAATAGATAAGACCATTTCACTCAACGAACCAATATGTAATGTATATTAATAACTAACAAGTAAACCCGTACCAGGCATTGTACCCGAGCCAACCATAATAAAACTTATACCAGGCGTGGTACCCGAGCCAACCATGAAAGAACCTATACCACGCGTGGTACCTAAAACAACAATTGAATAACATCCACCAATCCTGTAAAGATGTCCAAATATCGATACATCCCACAATAATAAAAGATATCACAATAATCACAACCATAATGAGAATAAGCAATCATACTTGTATAGTCAATAAGCCTTTAATAAAACCTCATTATATGTGATTAACATTTAGGATATCATTTAGCAATTTTCTCACTTGAGAATGCCTTGAAACAATAGACAATCACCCAAACACTTGGTCAAGTACGCATTCAAGTAAGCATTATCAAGCCATAATCATTGAATGTAAGTACTGATTTTGGGAATGCACATTCAATCCAATGGAATCTAAACTCTAGTTCAATATTCATAAATTCATTCACTAATCCCATCCTCCTTTATTTGTTTGTACTGAGACTGGGGATTCCACTATTATCTAGCAACCCTTACATTCAAGTCATCACTAGGTTCAAGTCCTTACTCCCTTAACCAATCATTCAACTCTCTATTCAACTTACAATCTAGTTGAAGTCATATGCCTTTATACCTTTTACTTTCTAATCCTTAGCCTAACTTGACCTTAGTCTCTAAAATTATATGAACGCATCCTCATACCATAATCAATTCTCTTCACTAACCTTAAGTAAGATTATCCCATATTCCAACCATACATAATATCAAGTTTATCCTTTTTATGACAATTAGGCTAAATCACTAGATTATACGCTCACACAGTTTCATTATCACCTATACCCACATAATTCACATTACAATCCACCATGGAGTCATACAAACACAAAACATACATCAAAGATTCATACATCAACATAATAACACATAATTAGGTCCCTACTACATTAATACCATGTTTTATCCATCCAAACTCTGTGCCCACAGGCCTAAGCATGATTTCTCCCGTAAAATCCGTATTATGAATATGATTTTTAACCATAGTCTCCTACTCATAAACCATAACCTACCTGGGTGCCAAGCTGTTGCAATAAGTAAGCTATGCCACTGATAATCTTCCTACTTCTTCATGTTTGTGAAGGCTAAATCATTTAATAATAATAATTCTAAGAGTAATTAATAAACTACTCTTCAAACAATTATTTGGATATTCAAACCCACTAGTTCTACCCTTATCTATGAACTACAAATTACCCAAGGGTCAATTAATCATCAAATTAGTTCTATCAAACTCAACCCAACTCCATTAATGAAGTTTTTGAAGCTAAAGGTCCCACCTTTATTGAACTCAAGATTCTCAACTATCAAAGTTCATGCTTTTGAACCACAATTTCATACTAAGAAGAGTGGAGTTATAATATAAAATCGGTTCTAGGTGAAAATACTCATACCCATCGGTTTTTTCCATAATTTCATTAACCTAGGGTTCTAAGCCACAAGAATTTCACCATAATTTCCCCATTCTAATGATTCTAGAAGAACAATGGATTAATCAATGTTAAAAGGGATTAAAAAAACTTACCTCAATGAAGGATTTCCACCCCAACCATGAGCAAATAGCCTCTCTAGAGCTTAGGAATGAAATTTTGGAGTTTATGAACATAAACCCATGAAAATCAGCTTATAAACTGTCGTTATCCCGCTATAGCGGGAAAATTCCCACTATTGCATCCCCGCTATAGAAACTTGCCACTATTACAGCCCCTTTATAGCGACTTGAACCCGCTACAACGGCCATAACTTTTCAGCACAGACAGTCGTTATCAAAATAGTCATAACTTTTTACTCAGGAAGCGGATTAATGAACGGTCGGCGGCGTTGGAAATAAAACTTAGAGATCTTAGTTTGGTAGGTTTTGGGACCTATAACACCTTATATTCTAGGAGGAGTTCTCGTTTGAAGTTGACCTTAGTTTAAACTTAGCCTGATACTGAATTGGTAAGGGCACTTTTTACTTAACTTTATGCTAGGGGAATTGTATGACCTTAATTCATAACTAATGCACCCACATACCCTGCAATTGATACTAACCCTATGATGAATGAAACTTTCATTACCACGAATATTTTTAGTAACAATGGAATAGGTCATTACAATAAATACCCATCATTTGTCCCTGAATGATCGCTATTACAGAAGAAAAGGAGCGGAACAGAATATTGAACTTTAACACCCTTATTATACACAAAAATTTTGTTCCCTTTGATGTATCAAGAACCCCAGCCAAAAATATTACTACTCCACTTGGTCAAGAAATTTTCCTTCCTTTGAATCACATGAAACTATGTAAAGTAACCCTTATCCCGAGCGCCCGAGTAATCTGGGGCCTAGCCAATATACCAAAACAAAAATATATCAAACATAATGGACATAAATAATTTTTTTTGTGCTACGAGGAACTGAATTCCGCTATCGCAACCAATTTCCCGCTATGGCAGCCTCACTATAGTGGGAAAATTCCCGCTATAGTAGCACCGCAGTAGCAGCTTGCCTCTTGATATAATGGCATATATGAGGCAGTAACTCCGGGAAGTCCCACTTTTGACAAATATGACAACACAATACTCAGATTTTGACATTCCGGACTAACCCCTTTACGTTAAATGCTATATTCAGAGTTTTACTAACTCGAACTCCATTCCAAAAGTTTCTTTGGGATATGATGTCCCTCACATATCATGATATCACTTTAATTTTATCAAGAACTACACCCTGAGACACCAAGTATCTCTAAACCACACCACATGAAAATTTGATTGGAACCCATCCTAGCCTGAAATTTTTGTCAACTCTCATCCTAGAGAGAACTCTACCCGGGCACTTACACCATAACCAATGCTAGAAGAAGAACATCTTTACCACTCAATGAGTAGTAACACAAGGTATTATCACGGTCAACAAGAGGGATATGACTGATCAAGAAACCATTTACTAACTCCACTCACTCAACCGACCCTACTACTAAGGATCATCGATCATGAACAAGCCAACTTATTTTAAATTCTCCACAATGCTGCTATACCATTTTCAAGAGCTACTATCAGCCAATGATCATTATCATAAAATAAGCCTATGAGCAATGTCCAACACCACTCAGCCAATTATGGGTCATTTTGCCAAATACTACATGAGTGACTATTCCCACCAATGGACAATCATAATTTTACCAATACCCAGAAACTTGGTCCCACCATAATTTCATGATTTCCTCACTAACTACCCATTATCATTACAATGCAAGTAGTACTCAATCAAGGGTAAAAATTACTGAGTCAAATAAGGTCTGATGTTCAAACATGTATAGGTTACCTCAAATAGGCAACATCACCCACATCAAGCCAATAATATTTATGCCTCGGGCTAGCATACCTACCCTTTCCTTTTATCACACATGGATGCTAATCTTTATAATTCATGCACTAACTCACAACTCAACTAACTATTTAAAATAACCCGAGAATGAAAAACAAAATAGGAGAAAATAGAACAGGTATTCTTCCCTGCCCATCCCTCTATAGAAGCTTACACGCTGCTATGACGACCCTCAACAGTAGCAGCCCAGAAAATTTACCATTTTTTGCAAAATCTCCTCATTCCACTTCCCTGATTTCAACATTAACACATGAAATTGCATTATGGCCTTTAACATAATCCCAAGATCAAACCCAACAATGCATAGACAAGAACTTAGCATCACATTATTTAAAACCAGTTATGAAATACACCAAGAAAACCTTTCATAACAACAAGTACCACTATTAAGCAACAATAGCCCCTTTCCCCACATGGTTTTCTACCGAATCCCGACTGTCCTAAAATTGAAGTTTCCCCCCACAGTCATAAGCCAGTTTTATCTCCTTATCATTTTTTACCAATGATAAGTTCATGCATAACAATTAACATATAGTATTAGCTAAGCCACATAGCAAATAATTTCCCTTTAACAACCAACACATAACCAAGTTATGACTTTTCACTAGCCATAAATTTCACAGTAATTCAAGCAATTATACACCACACATTTTCAGTCAATCAAACAATACAATGCATATAATCACAAATCTTGAGTTTCACCACTAACAAGTCTTTTTTATTATTCTTTATTCACCTTATAGATGATCATTAGCCGATCATCCATGTATTTGCATAGCTTCTAAGAGTAGATACCAATTAGAACCTTCTTGATTCCAATTTCCCTTGCTTGTGTCATTTTAGATGGAGTCAAACAACATCTATCTACCTTGTTGAGATACTAATTAGAATCAAGAGATACCAATTGGACTCAACCCATATAAACAAGAAACAGACCACATAAAGGAATAAAGAAAGTGGAACAATTTCCTAGAATGCTTCATAGCTTCTCGAAGATTAGATGTGGACATCAACACACTAATCCATAGGACTCTATTCGATATTTGCTCTTATACTGGGAGACCAGTAACCTAGGATCTGATACCAAATTATCACGACCCAACTACTGGGCCATGAGGGCACCTACTCTAAATCACATAGATAGGATAACCCTTACAATCCAATTTAAAACAGATATGTTGATGTACATAAGAAACATAAAATTTTTCCTTAATAAAATAAAACATGTCTCAATGTAATAACCCTCAAGGTGATTTTCTATTTTTGATGCTTTTTCCATGTTTTGAGCTTTCCTACAGCATTAATAGATCATTTATGACTTATCAAGACTAATGGTTTGGTGCCCGGGCCATTCATTAGGTCGTTATGGCAATTTTCCTATTTTAGAACTTGAAGGAAATCCTTGGTTTTGGTTAACATTCTTGGTAAACACGCTCAGAATTGAATTCTGACTATTCCATCAGCTCTGGAATGGGGATTTTGGTCTAGTGAGACCCTTGGTCAGGATCTAGGAGCTTTTTATTTTGTTTTGTCTTGGATTTTGTATTTTCAGGCCAATTAGGCTTGTAGGGTTGACTTTGGACAACATTTGGAGAAGACAGCTTCAAATGGAAATTTTATTAGCGTTGTTAGCTCCGGAATATTAACTTTGGGCTAGAGAGACCTTTGGTTTGGGTCTCGAGGCTTCCGGTATTATTTTTGGCCCTTGGGTCCCATTTTTAAAAAGTTGGCCTAAAGTCGATTTTTGGGTATGGGGCCCACTTTTCATTAAATCAACCTCTATTGGGATTATCATCGATTCTGTTGAGTTTGATATATTATTTTTAGTTGAATAGCTTATCTTGTTTGTGTTCGCGGGACCCTAGATGCATTCCTTGGAGTCCATATATCAAAATTCTAAGCCTTGGCTGAAATTGCAACAACTGGTTGCTGGTATGTCGCTAAGGCGGAAGCCTGGAGGCACTTGCACTAGCACTCGTGTGCTGTCCTATGCGTGCCTGCGTGCCTGCCAGGGCTGGCAAGGCAGCACGCCTGCAGCGCCTAGGCCACTGTGGCCTGGCTGCACAGTGGATGGGTCGATGCGCATGTGTATTGATTAACGGCAGCTGAATAGGGTGACAGTGAAGAATAGGTATCCGATGCCGAGGATTGATGATTTGTTTGACCATCTTCAGGGTTCAGTCGTGTTTTCGAAGATTGATTTGAGGTCCGGCTACCATCAGTTGAGGATTAGGGCAGAGGACATCCCTAAGACGGCATTCAGGACACGTTATGGCCATTATGTGTTCCTGGTGATGTCTTTTGGGTTGACTAATGCCCCCGCAGCCTTTATGAACTTGATGAACAGGGTTCTTGGCCCGTATTTGGACTCATTTGTGATAGTTTTTATAGACGACATCTTGGTATACTCGCGTAGTAGAGATGAGCATGAGCAACACTTGAGGGTTATACTCCAGACTTTGAGAGATCATCGGCTTTATGCCAAGTTCTCAAGGTGTGAGTTTTGGCTTGAGTCAGTTGCATTCCTAGGGCACGTGGTGTCTAAGGATGGGATTAGGGTTGACCCGGGAAAGATTTTTGCGGTTTGTGATTGGCCTAGACTTACTACTGCTACTGAGGTCCGCAGCTTTATTGGGTTAGCAGGTTACTACAGATGGTTCGTTGAGGGATTTTCTTCCATAGCAGCACCTTTGACTATGCTGACTAGGAAGGATGTCCCATTTCAGTGGTCGGATCAGTGTGAGGATAGCTTCCAGAGGCTTAAGGCCTTATTGACTTCAGCTCCGGTTTTGACTTTGCCGGTTGAGGGTCAGAGCTTCTCCGTGTATTGTGATGCTTCTGGGATTGGTCTTGGTTGTGTGTTGATGCAGCAGGGTCGAGTAATAGCATATGCGTCGAGGCAACTGAAGGTTCACGAGCACAACTACCCCACTCATGACTTAGAGTTGGCGGCGGTAGTTTTCGCGCTCAAGATCTGGAGGCATTGCCTATATGGAGTTCACTGTGAGATCTTCACTGATCACCGTAGTCTTCAGTATATCACGAGTCAGCGAGAGTTGAACTCGAGACAGAGGAGATGGGTCGAGTTACTGAAGGACTATGACTTCACTATTCTGTATCATCCGGGCAAGGCAAACGTGGTAGCGGATGCCTTGAGCCGGAAGGCAGTGAGTATGGGTAGCCTAGCTTCTCTTTCAGTTTCAGAGCGACCATTGGCCTTGGACATCCAGTCCTTGGCTAACCGTCTAGTTAGGCTTGACTTGTCGGATCCTAGCAAAGTTCTCGCTAGTATTGAGGTTCGTTCTACTTTGATTGATCAGATTCAGAGTCGTTAGTTTGAGGATCAGCAGTTGTGTGACCTTCGTGATCGGGTTGTTCAGGGTGAGACCAGTCGGGCTACTCTAGATTCAGATGGGGTTCTGAGGTTTGATAGTCGCCTTTGTGTTCCGAGGATTAGTGATTTGATTCAGTTGATTCTTCATGAGGCACATTGTACTAGATACTCCATTCACCCTGGCACAACAAAGATGTATAGAGGCTTGAGGCAGCTTTACTGGAGGAGTGGTATGAAGTGGGATATAGCAGATTTCGTATCTCGGTGCTTGAACTGTCAGCAGGTTAAGTTCGAGCACATGAGACCTGGTGGTTTGATGCAGCGACTTCCCATTCCTGAGTGGAAGTGGGAAGGGATTACTATGGACTTCGTTGTTGGTTTGCCTCGTACTTCTCATGGGTTTGATTCCATATGGGTGATTGTTGATGGGCTGACTAAGTCAGCACATTTCTTGCCGGTTTAGACTTCTTATGGTGCAGAGAGGTTAGCTCAGATCTACCTTCGTGAGATTGTTCGGTTGCACGGGGTCCCAGCTTCTATCATTTCAGACCGTGGCACTCAGTTCACATCTCAGTTCTGGAGGGATATTCAGCGAGATTTGGGTACAGAGGTTCATCTTAGTACCGCCTTCCACCCTCAGACAGATGGCCAGTCCGAGAGGACCATTCAGATTCTGGAGGACATGCTTCGGGCTTGTGTTCTTGACTTTGGAGGTTCTTGGGATCAGTTTGTTCCCTTGGCAGAGTTTGCTTATAATAACAACTTCCATTCGAGTATCGGCATGGCACCTTTTGAGGCTTTGTATGAAAGGCGTTGTAGATCACCGGTAGGTTAGTTTGATGGTTCTAGTTCTAGGCCACAGAGCACAGATTTGCTTCGAGATTCCTTAGACCGAGTCTGAGTGATTCAGGACAGACTTCAGGTAGCTCAGAGCAGGCAGAAGAGTTATGCTGATCGTAGGCTTCGTGCCTTGGAGTTTATTGTCGGTGACTTGGTGTTTCTCCGTGTATCGCCCATGAAGGGCGTGATGAGATTTGGTAAGCGGGGCAAGCTTAGCCCCAGGTACATTGGGTCGTTTGAGATTCTTCAGAAGGTTGGTAGCGTTGCCTATCAGCTAGCCTTGCCTCCGATGTTTTCAGCTATACATCCTGTACTTCATGTTTCGATGTTACGTCGGTATGTCCCAGATGAGTCTCATGTGTTGCAGTGGGATTCAGTTTAGTTGGGTGAGGGTTTAGCCTTTGTTGAGGAGCCAGCAACTATTTTGGCCAGAAATGTCAGGAGATTGAGGTCTCGAGAGATCCCGGTTGTTAAGGTTCAGTGGAGGCACCGTCCAATCGAGGAGGCTACCTGGGAGACCGAGAGAGATATGCGGGCCCAGTATCCGCAACTGTTTGAGCCTTCAGGTACCCCCTTGACCTTGACTTTCGAGGACGAAAGTCCTTTTTAGTAGTGGATGATGTAATGACCCTTCCGGTCATTTCCACGTATACATTTTCCTTGTACCGTTAGAGCTTGTTTGTAGTGGCCCCAAGTCATTTAAGGCTTGTTGGGACTGGTATTTCTGCGCCGGGTCCATTTGTTTGATCGTAAGTTTCTTTGATAAATTTTCTGAACTTTGGGTCAAATGTCTCAGGGCTTTTCTCTCAATATATAAAGATTTAGAAGTCCCCCGAAATATCAAATCGAAGGTCTATGAGTCTAGTTTCCAACTCAAAAAACCTCACGTCCAACTGATCTCGGAGTAAAAAGTTATGACTGTTTTACCGCGGACTGTCTGGCAGAAAATGGGTTGCGAACCGGGTCGCAAACCGGGTCGAAATAATTTTCTAATGATTATGGTATATTCAAAAATTATATTTATTATACCACGAATTTATGCAATACCCGAGTATATAAATAACGAGATAAGAATATATTTGTTGCCTTGTAATTGCCACCTCCACTCCACGTGTAGGTGGAGGGAGTGGCCAGCAAATACTAACTAGGAGTGGTGGCATCATTTGACACTTTAGCATTAACTAACCATTGTTGTTAAAATTTAGAAATGACATTAACATGGATAACTTCAGCAATTTTTGGATTTTCATTTCCTCCTAGTGGGTGTTGGTTGGTTATAAACATTGTGAGATAGGTTGCACGCTGGAAGGATTTTCGTGGGAAAAAAATATGTGTGCTACGATATAGTTCTTTTTATGGAAAGAAAATCAATTATCTACGTCAAATTATTCAAGCCCGAGTTCGAGTTTGATTTCGTGTTGAGGATTTTTCGGAGAGGTTCAAGCTTGTCATCGGACGACAGGTAGGTTACGATTTATTTTCCCTAGACTCCGCATATATAGAATAAAATTGTATTAATGGGCATCCTTGGGTTGGTTTATTAGGTTGGTACCACATACCTCGACCGCTTTATTCATGTCCGCCTTCTTTTGTTTCTCCGTTGCTTGTAGTATTTGCCGATATATTTTATTTACCCTTGTGGTCCTGTGAGGCCTTGTTGACTCTGGAACATAGAAGGTGGGATTTTGGGAATGTCCGCTAGTCCCGGGCATAGAATTATCCTTCTAGGCTGGTTATGCTTGCTGAGTAGCTGTGGGCCTGTGCAGGGTCGATAGGTTGATTGTGAGCTGCTGGGCAGCTATTGTGTTTGATCATACCATTTTCATGCATAAAAAGAGGTTTTATACAGGTTTTACTACGGTTTGGGCTTCGGGCCTACTGGCACCATTTTCTAAACCTTGCATGGCCCGGGGCCCCCATTTTTGATGGAAATAATTTGGAAATGGTTTGATTTAACTTGTGAATATTCCTGGGTAAAAGAAAGTAAAATTATGTTTTAAAACAGCAGTTTTACTACTACATTAGACTCGGCAGGGCCGGGGTGCTAGTTGAGTTTTCTTGTTACTTGAGATAATTTTTAGCCTCGGTCGGACCGAGCACCTGAGATGACTTTCTACTGTTTAGACTCGGTTATGCCCGGGAACCCTTGGAGGGGTTTTTTTTTGAGATATTTTCCTACTACTTTAGTCCTGGACAGGGTCTGGGCATGCATATTCGAGACTGGATGACATGTTTTGATACTGAGTTTTAGTATGGGGTCTGGGACCTCCATGGACCTTGCCATCCGGGCCAGGGGCTATGAGCTGCGTGTGCCGGAGGAGGGGTATACAATGGAGTAGAGGTATACGGGTAGTGTCCTTCCATGGAACCTACCTGCTGGGCCGGATCGGCGCCGGAGGAGGTACATACAGAGATACCATTTCAATTGAGATCTTCATGCATCATATCATTCATTGTTTGAGGCTCCACCCTTGTTTGTTGTTTGTTGATTGTACGCTCCGGTAGTATGGGATGCTGGAGGGTTTGTTTTCACTTGTTTGTGTTCCTCGGTTGTATGGGCGGCCGGGGGACTGTAGGTAGACTTTTGCTATTTACTTACAGAATTGTTCTCTATTATTGATAAGTATGAGATTGGTTACTGCTAGACTGTTAGTTTCTGGATTTGAGATTGATATGATTAGTTGAGTTTGATTCATGTCTCTGAGCATGCCTATCGTTACTCTTTCTCTCTTCTTCTTACACTTGAGGTTACCGGTATACCGTCCATTTCGTAAACTTATTATGTATACACTGTTATTGCAAGGACCCCAGGTGCGTTACTCCTTACTTTCACCTGTGCCTATGGTGTGTATATTCTGCTTACTGGCCTCACATGTGGTTCTGTTGATTTCCCTCTGGGCTAGTTCCTGTGTACCTTTCGTTGATTTCTGTGACTGCTTACTTCTATTCTGTCTGCTACTACGCTTTTTATCTTATATGTGCCCAGTCGGCCTATGATACCTACTGGGTACCTTATGCTTCGCATTTGGTGCTCACCCCTACCCCCCTGCATCTTTGGGTGCAGATCCTAGCTTGGGCCATCGCCGTTAGATCGCTGGGATTCGTGCTTGGAGATCTGTTGGGGACTACTTCAGACTGAGGGTGAGCTCTTGGCGATCGGAGCTTAACTTTAGTTTATCTTTTGCTTCATGTACTCTATTACCATTCAGAGACATCTGTATATATGGTTTGGATCATTTGCACTCCATGTATGTAGTTTTGGCTCTATACTATGATACCAGGTCTTGGGGTTTGGCTTAGTTTCCGCATATGTATATATTTATAGTCCTTTTATCTGTTCTCTTCGTCTTGTTCTCTTATTTATTAGACAGTAGCCCATTACTAACTGTTCTGGGCTACGGGGATTAGTTCACCTACCAGGGGTTGTAGGTGCCATCATGACCGAGAAATTTAGTCGTGACAACTTGGTATCAGAGCTTTAGGTTCACCGGTGTCATCGGTATAGGAGCCAATGTCTAGTAGAGTACTGCGGATCGGGGCGGAGACGTCCGTACTCAATCTTTGGGAGGCTACAGTGACATTTTAGGAATTTGACTCTTTCCTTGCTTCTGTGTCGTGCGTAGAACCCTTGAAGTTTCTGGAGATCTCATTTGTTCTACTTCATTCTTCCACAGATAGTTCGTACGAGATCATCGGTGTCACGCGGAGATGAGCCTCTCACTCCAGCTAAGGGTCGAGGACGCCCTCGAGCAGTGGCACCTGCTAGGGCTGCTAGAGTGGAGATAGAGCCCGAGCGACATGTGGATCAGGGGGCAGCACAGGTACCACCAGCTCCAGCGCCAGCTACAGTACCAGCACCAGTGCCCACTTCTATGCCAGCTCCAGCCGCAGCTCAATCTCCAGATATTCTGGGATTACTATTACAGCTTTTGGGTGTGATAGGAGAGCGGCCTTCTGAGGTAGCGCAGACATCCGCTCAGGGGGTAGCCCTGGGTGCACAGAGCTCAGGAGCGCAGCCTGCTACTATGGCTCCCCGTGCGGAGGTCATTCCAGTTCCATCTGTTGCACAGCCTCTTGCTCCTCGCCCAGTTATGACAGAGATAGAGAAGAAGGCGTTGGGTAGGTTTTTGAGGTTAGCACCTCCGAGGTTTACTGGTACTTCTGGACAGGATCCACATGACTTTATTACTACCTGTGAGGAGATGTTGCATCATTTGGGTTTGTTGGAGACTCACGGGGTTGGTTATACTACCTACCAGTTGGAGGGCCCAGCGAAGTTATGGTGGAGGGCCCAGGTTGCTTGTAGACCACCGTCGTCACCTCCTTTGACCTGGTCTGAGTTTTATGAGGCCTTTATGGCCAAGTTCCTACCCCAGAGTGATCGGGAGCGTCGCAGGGAGCAGTTTACTCACCTTGTGCAGGGGTCTACGACTGTCTCAGAGTATGAAACTCATTTTCATCAACTACCACCGTTCGGAGCTATGATCATTCCTACCGAGGCAGATAGGATCCGCAGATTTGTATGGGGTTTGAGGCAAGAGATCAGGCAGCTAGCTGAGATATTGGTCTCCAGTGGTCGGTCATTTCAGGCTATCGTAGACTATGCCCGCACTATGGAGGACCTACAGCGACATGATCAGGGGTTCAGAGATAAGAGGCCTCGGCATCAGGGTGTCTACAGTGGTTCCAGATATGGTGGTAGAGGTCCTGGTCAGTGGAGCCGGAGTTATCAGCCACAGCAGTACCAGGGTAAGTCCAGTCGACCGGTTCAGGCTTCCCTTCAGACTTTCGGTAGTACCCAGTTCGAACAGGGTCAGAGCAGCCATCAGGGCTATGGCAGCCAGTCTTCGAGGGGTACAGTTTTTGGGGCATCAGGTCGTGGTGGTCATACGGGATTTAATGGTTCATCTCGACTGAGTAGGCCGTCAGGGGCTTGTTTTACTTTTGGTGCGATGGGTCATTTTGCTAGAGATTGCCCTCAGCAGGGTACAATTTAGTTGGCCGAGCCTTTACCAGCAGTTCAGCCTCCGGCTAAAGGAGGTGCTCGTCAGGGTAGAGGTGGTGCTCCACGCGGTAGAGCAGGTGGTAGGGATGGCGGTCGGGCAGGTGGAGGTCGTCGTCAGTTTTACGCGGTCCCTAGGAGACCAGAGGCAGAGGCCTCAGATGCTGTGATTACAGGTACGATTTCTGTGTGCCATCAGTCTGCTATGGCTTTATTTGATCCTGGATCCACTTGTTCATATGTATCTGCCTACGTTGTACCTTGTTTGGGGTTGGCTAGTGAGCCATTATCTGTTCCTGTTTCTGTTTTGACCCCAGTAGGAGATTCTTTAGTAGTGGATCGGATTGTGAGATCTTGTATGCTATCTATTGGTGATTCAGAGACTTGGGGTGATTTGATGGTTCTTGATATGCTAGATTTTGATGTGATACTGGGCATGGACTGGTTATCCCCTCACCGTGTGGTTTTGGAGTGTTATGCCAAGACCATTACCATAGTTGTGCCCGGTGTATCCGTGGTTGTGTGGCAGGGTTCTGTTAGCCATGCACCATCTGGGATCATCTCTTGTCTTCGAGCTAGGAAGTTGATTTCCCGTGGGTGTTTAGCTTATCTAGCATATGTTCGAGATGTTGGTGCTGACCCTACTTCTCCTGAGTCTGTTCCTGTGGTTAGAGACTTCCTCGATGTGTTTCCTACCGACCTGCCAGGCCTTCCACCTGAGAGATATATTGATTTCTTTATTGAGCTAGAGCTGGGCACTAGGCCTATTTCTATTTCTCCTTACCATATGGCTCATGCTGAGTTGAGGGAGCTTAAGGAGCAGCTCCAGGATCTGTTAGCTAAGGGGTTTATTAGACCTAGTGTGTCACCTTGGGGTGCTCCTGTTCTCTTCGTGAAGAAGAAGGATGGGTCGATGCGCATGTGTATTGATTAACGGCAGCTGAATAGGGTGACAGTGAAGAATAGGTATCCAATGCCGAGGATTGATGATTTATTTGACCAGCTTCAGGGTTCAGTCATGTTTTCGAAGATTGATTTGAGGTCCGGCTACCATCAGTTGAGGATTAGGGCGGAGGACATCCCTAAGACGGCATTCAGGGTACGTTATGGCCATTATGAGTTCCTGGTGATGTCTTTTAGGTTGACTAATGCCCTCGCAGCCTTTATGAACTTGATGAACAGGGTTCTTGGCCCGTATTTGGACTCATTTGTGATAGTTTTTATAGACGACATCTTGGTATACTCGCGTAGTAGAGATGAGCATGAGCAGCACTTGAGGGTTATACTCCAGTCTTTGAGAGATCATCGGCTTTATGCCAAGTTTTCAAAGTGTGAGTTTTGGCTTGAGTCAGTTGCATTCCTAGGGCACGTGGTGTCTAAGGATGGGATTAGGGTTGACCCGGGAAAGATTTCTGCAGTTCGTGATTGGCCTAGACTTACTACTGCTACTGAGGTCCGCAACTTTATTGGGTTAGCAGGTTACTACAGATGGTTCGTTGATGGATTTTCTTCCATAGCAGCACCCTTGACTATACTGACTAGGAAGGATGGCCCATTTCAGTGGTCGGATCAGTGTGAGGATAGCTTCCAGAGGCTTAAGGCCTTATTGATCTCAGCTCCGGTTTTGACTTTGCCGGTTGAGGGTCAGAGCTTCTCCGTGTATTGTGATGCTTCTGGGATTGGTCTTGGTTGTGTGTTGATGCAGCAGGGTCGAGTAATAGCATATGCGTCGAGGCAGCTGAAGGTTCACGAGCGCAACTACCCCACTCATGACTTAGAGTTGGCGGCGGTAGTTTTCGCGCTCAAGATCTGGAGGCATTGCCTATATGGAGTTCACTGTGATATCTTCACCGATCACCGTAGTCTTCAGTATATCACGAGTCAGCGGAGTTGAACTCGAGACAGAGGAGATGGGTCGAGTTACTGAAGGACTATGACTTCACTATTCTGTATCATCCGGGCAAGGCAAACGTGGTAGCGGATGCCTTGAGCCGGAAGGCAGTGAGTATGGGTAGCCTAGCTTCTCTTTTAATTTCAGAGCGACCATTGGCCTTGGACATCCAGTCCTTGGCTAACCATCTAGTTAGGCTTGACTTGTCGGATCCTAGCAAAGTTCTCGCCAGTATTGAGGTTCGTTCTACTTTGATTGATCAGATTCAGAGCCGTCAGTTTGAGAATCAGCAGTTGTGTGACCTTCGTGATCGGGTTGTTCAGGGTGAGACCAGTCGGGCTACTCTAGATTCAGATGGGGTTCTGAGGTTTGATAGTCGCCCTTGTGTTCCGAGGATTAGTGATTTGATTCAGTTGATACTTCATGAGGCACATTGTACTAGATACTCCATTCACCCTGGCACAACAAAGATGTATAGAGACTTGAGGCAGCTTTACTGGTGGAGTGGTATGAAGCAGGATATAGCAAATTTCATATCTCGGTGCTTGAACTATCAGCAGGTTAAGTTCAAGCCCATGAGACCTGGTGGTTTGATGCAGCGACTTCCCATTTCTGAGTGGAAGTGGGAAGGGATTACTATGGACTTCGTTATTGGTTTACCTCGTACTTCTCATGGGTTTGATTCCATATGGGTGATTGTTGATAGGCTGACTAAGTCAGCACATTTCTTGCCGGTTCAGACTTCTTATGGCGCAGAGAGGTTGGCTCAGATCTACCTTCGTGAGATTGTTCGATTGCACGGGGTCCCAGCTTCTATCATTTCAGACCGTGGCACTCAGTTCACATCTCAGTTCTGGAGGGCTATTCAGCGAGATTTAGGTACAGAGGTTCATCTTAGTACCGCTTTCCACCCTCAGACAGATGGCCAGTCCGAGAGGACCATTCAGATTCTGGAGGACATGCTTCGGGCTTGTGTTCTTGACTTTGGAGGTTCTTGGGATCAGTTTGTTCCCTTGGCAGAGTTTGCTTATAATAATATCTTCCATTCGAGTATCGACATGGCACCTTTTGAGGCTTTGTATGGCAGGCATTGCAGATCACCGGTAGGTTGGTTTGATGGTTCTAGTTCTAGGCCACAGAGCACAGATTTGCTTCGAGATTCCTTAGACTGAGTCCGAGTGATTCAGGACAGACTTCGGGCAGCTCAGAGCAGGCAGAAGAGTTATGCTGATCGTAGGCTTTGTGCCTTGGAGTTTAGTGTCGGTGACTTGGTGTTTCTCCGTGTATCGCCCATGAAGGGCGTAATGAGATTTGGTAGGCGGGGCAAGCTTAGCCCCAGGTACATTGGGCCGTTTGAGATTCTTCAGAGGGTTGGTAGCGTTGCCTATCAGCTAGCCTTGCCTCCGATGTTTTCAGCTATACATCCTGTACTTCATGTTTCGATGTTGCGTCGGTATGTCCCAGATGAGTCTCATGTGTTGCAGTGGGATTCAGTTCAGTTGGGTGAGGGTTTAGCCTTTGTTGAGGAGCCGTCAGCTATTTTGGCCAGAGATGTCAGGAGATTGAGGTCTCGAGAGATCCCGGTTGTTAAGGTTCAGTGGAGGCACCGTCCAATCGAGGAGGCTACCTGGGAGACCGAGAGAGATATGCGGGCCCAGTATCCGCAGCTGTTTGAGCCTTCAGGTACCCCCTTGACCTTGACTTTCGAGGACGAAAGTCCTTTTTAGTAGTGGATGATGTAATGACCCTTCCGGTCATTTCCACGTATACATTTTCCTTGTACCGTTAGAGCTTGTTTGTAGTGGCCCCAAGTCATTTAAGGCTTGTCGGGACCGGTATTTCAGCGCCGGGTCCATTTGTTTGATCGTAAGTTTCTTTGATAAATTTTCTGAATTTTGGGTCAAATGTCTCAGGGCTTTTATCTCAATATATAAAGAGTTAGAAGTCCCCCAAAATACCAAATCGAAGGTCTATGAGTCTAGTTTCCAACGCACAAAACCTCACGTCCAACTGATCTCGGAGTAAAAAGTTATGACTGTTTTTCCGCGGACTGTCTGGCAGAAAATGGGTTGCGAACCGGGTCGCGAACCGGGTCGGGTTAAACTCGATTTAAGCCTCAACTTCACGTTTTAAAACGCCATTTTAGTTCCGAAACAGTGAGAAAACATAAGGGAGGGTTCCAAGAGAGTTCTTTAGTATCTAAATCGTGCGATGGTGAGTTGCAAACTTAAATTTAAGAATTTTATTAACATCGCGTGTATTTGAAAATATTTTATTTAAATGTTAAATTTGGTAAAAATTATATTATTATTACCTTTTCAAAATATTTTAAAGGTTTATGAAAGATATTTTTGTTGCGATATAATTGTATATGTATTTATTTTATAAGGTTTTTATACATTGTAATATTTTATCGGAGATAGTAAATTTCGTTATGTTGAAATTTATTATTATAATATAGCAGGTTTTATTCGAAATAATTTTCTAATGATTATGGTATATTCAAAAATTATATTTATTATACCACGAATTTATGCAATACCCGAGTATATAAATAACGAGATAAGAATATATTTGTTGCCTTGTAATTGCCACCTCCACTCCACGTGTAGGTGGAGGGAGTGGCCAGCAAATACTAACTAGGAGTGGTGGCATCATTTGACACTTTAGCATTAACTAACCATTGTTGTTAAAATTTAGAAATGACATTAACATGGATAACTTCAGCAATTTTTGGATTTTCATTTCCTCCTAGTGGGTGTTGGTTGGTTATAAACATTGTGAGATAGGTTGCACGCTGGAAGGATTTTCGTGGGAAAAAAATATGTGTGCTACGATATAGTTCTTTTTATGGAAAGAAAATCAATTATCTACGTCAAATTATTCAAGCCCGAGTTCGAGTTTGATTTCGTGTTGAGGATTTTTCGGAGAGGTTCAAGCTTGTCATCGGACGACAGGTAGGTTACGATTTATTTTCCCTAGACTCCGCATATATAGAATAAAATTGTATTAATGGGCATCCTTGGGTTGGTTATTAGGTTGGTACCACAGACCTCGACCGCTTTATTCATGTCCGCCTTCTTTTGTTCCTCCGTTGCTTGTAGTATTTGCCGATATATTTTATTTACCCTTGTGGTCCTGTGAGGCCTTGTTGACTCTGGACATAGAATGGGGGGGGGGTCGGATTCTTGGGAATGTCCGCAGTCCCGGGCATAGAATTATCCTTCTAAGCTGGTTATGCTTGCTGAGTAGTTGTGGGCCTGTGCAGGGTCGATAGGTTGATTGTGAGCTGCTGGGCAGCTATTGTGTTTGATCATACCATTTTCATGCATAAAAAGAGGTTTTATACAGGTTTTACTACGGTTTGGGCTTCGGGCCTACTGGCACCATTTTCTAAACCTTGCATGGCCCGGGGGCCCCATTTTTGATGGAAATAATTTGGAAATGGTTTGATTTAACTTGTGAATATTCCTGGGTAAAAGAAAGTAAAATTATGTTTTAAAACAGCAGTTTTACTACTACATTAGACTCGGCAGGGCCGGGGTGCTAGTTGAGTTTTCTTGTTACTTGAGATAATTTTTAGCCTCGGTCGGACCGAGCACCTGAGATGACTTTCTACTGTTTAGACTCGGTTATGCCCGGGAACCCTTGGAGGGGTTTTTTTTTGAGATATTTTCCTACTACTTTAGTCCTGGACAGGGTCTGGGCATGCATATTCGAGACTGGATGACATGTTTTGATACTGAGTTTTAGTATGGGGTCTGGGACCTCCATGGACCTTGCCATCCGGGCCAGGGGCTACGAGCTGCGTGTGCCGGAGGAGGGGTATACGATGGAGTAGAGGTATACGGGTAGTGTCCTTCCATGGAACCTACCTGCTGGGCCGGATCGGCGCCGGAGGAGGTACATACAGAGATACCATTTCAATTGAGATCTTCATGCATCATATCATTCATTGTTTGAGGCTCCACCCTTGTTTGCTGTTTGTTGATTGTACGCTCCGGTAGTATGGGATGCTGGAGGGTTTGTTTTCACTTGTTTGTGTTCCTCGGTTGTATGGGCGGCCGGGGGACTGTAGGTAGACTTTTGCTATTTACTTACAGAATTGTTCTCTATTATTGATAAGTATGAGATTGGTTACTGCTAGACTGTTAGTTTCTGGATTTTGAAGTTAGTTATTAGTTGAAGTTTGATTATGTCTCTGAGCATTGCTATTCGTTACTCTTTCTCTCCTTCTTCCTTACACTTGAAGGTTAACCGGTATACCGTCCATGATTCGTCTTTATTAATGTATACACTGTTATTTGCCAGGACCTCCAGGTGCGTTACTGCTTATTTCACCTGTGCCTATGGTGTGAGATTCTGCTTATGGCCCTCACATGTGGTTCTGCTTGATTTCCTCTGGCTAGTTTCCGTGTATCTTTCGTTGATTTCTGTGACTGCTTGCTTCTATTTTGTCTATTACTACACTTTTATCTTATATGTGCCCAGTCGGCCTATGATACCTACTGGGTACCTTATGCTTCGCATTTGGTGCTCAACCCTACCCCCTGCATCTTTGGGTGCAGATCCTAGCGTGGGCCATCGCCGTTAGATCGTTGTGATTCGTGCTTGGAGATCTGTTGGAGACTACTTCAGGCTGAGGGTGAGCTCTTGGCGATCGGAGCTTAGCTTTAGTTTATCTTTTGCTCATGTACTCTATTACTCAATTCAGAGACATCTGTATAATATGAGTTTGGATCAATTTGGCACTTCCCATGTATGTAGTTTTGGCTCTATACTAATGTAACAAGTCTTGGGGTTGGCTTAGTTTCCGCATAATGTTAATTTTATACAGTCCTTTTATCTTGTTCTCCTTCGTCTTGTTCTCTTATTATTAAGACAGTAGCCCCATTACTAACTGTTCTGGGCTAACCGGGATTAGTTCACCTACCAAGGGGTTGTAGGTGCCATCATGACGAGAATTTAGTCGTGACAAACTTGTATCAAAGCTTTAGGTTCAGCGGTGTCATCCGTATAGGAGCCAATGTCTAGTAGAGTAACTTGCGGATCGGGCGGAGACGTCCGTACTACAATCTTTGGGGGCTACAGTGAACGATTATTTAGGAATTTGACTCTTTTCCTTGCTCTGTGTCGTGCGTAGAACCTTGAAGTTTTCTGGAGATCTCATTTGTCTTACTTCATTCTTCCAACAGATAGTTCGTACGAGATCATCGGTGTCACGCGGAGATGAGCCTCTCACTCCAGCTAAGGGTCGAGGACGCCCTCGAGCAGTGGCACCTGCTAGGGCTGCTAGAGTGGAGATAGAGCCCGAGCGACATGTGGATCAGGGGGCAGCCCAGGTACCACCAGCTCCAGCGCCAGCTACAGTACCAGCACCAGTGCCCACTTCTATGCCAGCTCCAGCCGCAGCTCAATCTCCAGATATTCTGGGATTACTATTACAGCTTTTGGGTGTGATAGGAGAGCGGCCTTCTGAGGTAGCGCAGACATCCGCTCAGGGGGTAGCCCTGGGTGCACAGAGCTCAGGAGCGCAGCCTGCTACTATGGCTCCCCGTGCGGAGGTTATTCCGGTTCCATCTGTTGCACAGCCTCTTGCTCCTCGCCCAGCTATGACAGAGATATGAGAAGAAGGCGTTTGGTCAGGTTTTTTGAGGTTAACACCATCCGGGTTTACTGTTGGTTAATTCTGGACAGGATCAATGACTTTATTACTAGCCTGTGAGGTAGATGTTGCATCAGTTTGGTTTGTTGGGCTCAACCCGGGGTTGGTTTATACACCTATAAGTTGGAGGCCCCAAGCGAAGTTATGGTGGACGGGCTCAGGTTGCTTGTAGACCACCGTCGTCACCTCCTTTGACCTGGTCTGAGTTTTATGAGGCCTTTATGGCCAAGTTCCTACCCCAGAGTGATCGGGAGCGTCGCAGGGAGCAGTTTACTCACCTTGTGCAGGGGTCTACGACTGTCTCAGAGTATGAAACTCATTTTCATCAACTACCACCGTTCGGAGCTATGATCATTCCTACCGAGGCAGATAGGA